>JANRGW010036599.1:0-12090 GCA_024733675.1 Psilopsiagon aymara | reverse complement strand
GAAGAAAAAAGGGAAAATGATAATTAAAAAAAAAAAAAAAGGAGAAAAGGAAATAAAAGGGTGAAAAAAGGGGGAAACAAACCCAAAACCTGGAGGTGGGGGGGCTGTCAGCCCCGTGCCAGCACCCGCACAGCGCCAATGGCTCGGGGGGGCTGCAGGACAGGCAGCGGAGCAGCGGGGTTGGGGTGCAGGCAGCTGCCGCCCTCCCCACGTTCCCAGGCTCGCGTCAGTGCCCGCGCCAGCGCTGATCCCGGTGTCCCAAGTACCGGCAGCTCGGGGTTGGACAGCAGAGCCCAGGGGAGCAGCGCTGGAGCTCCAAAGCAAAGTCTTCGAACACCAGTAAACCATGAAAGAGCAGGAGCCGCTTTCCAGGCACTGGGAATGCCGTGTGGCACCAGCACCGACCCTGGCACAGGGGATGTCGGGATGAGCGCGCAGGTTTTGCTCCTGGCAGAGTATCCTTCATGGGCTGTGCTGGGAGAGCCACAGCGAACAGAGTCAGCGAGCTGCTCCTGGCTCTGGCTTGTGTGCTAGAGCAACACATGGCAACAGGCCAGGGCCTGCTCCAGCCCTCCAAAACCCCCGAGGGGAACAGAGAAAACAAGAGATGAAAAATCAACATCCAGCTCACAACAATGGGCGACACCTGCAGCGCAGGGCCTTGCCTTGTTCCCACAGGAAGCAGGTCAGGTTTGTTGTTAACTGATCCAGGCTGAACTCCCCTTCCCTTGGGAAGACGCTCCCAGCTTTGCCAGCACAGCACAGCCCGGGCAGAGGTTGGGTTTGTGTAAGCATTGCAAAACCACTTCAGCCTGTTTGCATTCCCCAGGGGGCCACAGCTCTGTGGTGGGGCACCCTTCTCACTGTTCATCACCTCCAAGCCCCTCATGGCACAGGGACATGGGGCCAGGGTGGCACCAGGCTGGGACAGGACTCCCTCACCATCCCCATGCTCTATTACCTGCTCTCAGTCAGACTCTTACTTACGAGGCCACAGTAACCCAGGGGCTGGTGCCCAGCTGTGGACGGAAAACCTCCACCCCATCCCCTCCTCCAAGCAACACAAAGGCCACCACGGGACTTTTCACTATTCCCCAAACACCTCCCATTTCAAAACACTGTTCACTTGTGAAGGAGTGGTAGGAGGTGAAGTTCAGCACACAGGATGCCAGAAACACATCCAGGCTGGAACAGTTTCAGAGGAAGCAGCCAGTGCTGCAACCGTGGCAAAGAAACTGGGACAAGTTACTGGAAAATAACAGAATTTGAGGGAAAAAGGCTGTGTAAGCCTGCAGTGGCTGTGGAGACAAAGACACCCAAAACCAACCCCTTGCAGTACAGCTATAGAGAAACCACAGGACCTCTTCTGCTGAAGCCTTTGTCAGACTCTAGATAATGCCATAATGGAGTTCAAAGAGTAAAATTCCTCAGTTATCCCACATCTGACTGCAGGATGAAGTGAAAAGCAGCAGGCAGCAGCTTTCACTGCACCAGGCCCTGGCAAGGATTTAAAGCAGAAGTGAGCTGTGTTCCAGGCAAGCACTAACCCCACAGAACCGGGCACCCAGACACACCTTAAGGGTTTCCTCTGACTTTGCCAGATTAAATCGCATTTAGTTTGGTCTTTCCTAGTCTGGCCCAAGGCAGCTCCCAGCCAAATGTTCACGACTCCTTGTGCCACTGCAGGACAAAACCTTGTTACAACGCAGCTGTATGGCCAGAGCCATCACTGGTGTATTTTAACACACTGAACTACTTCATATTTAAGGGAAGGATTATATTTAACAAGTGACAGCATGAACTACGTATGTGTGCAGTACAGCTGTCCAAAGAATCAAATGAAGCAACATGAACCTCGATAGTGTGGGCTGCAAGAGCCAAACCCAGCACTTCCCTGGCTTCCAAAGCACTCCAACTTTGGCATCTCAGGTTTAATTACTGGAGTCCTCACCAGGAAAACTATTAAAAACCAACCGGGCACATGTAAACCTTTAGAATTCTAAGACCTAAACAGACAGGCCTGGAGCTGGGGGAAGGAATGGGTGAAAATTCCAGGAATATTTCAAGTGCCTTAGGTGCAAGTGCAGCTTATCAAAACCAGGAACTGCTGCAGTCACTTTGCAGAGGCGTCTGTGGCTGCACACTGCCAGGAATGCAGCCAGCCTGGGACTGGAGCTTTCTAACTACAAGAGAAGCCCATGGCACAACCCCAGCAAGAAAAAAATACCCTATTATGTATCAGTCATTCTTACTGGTGATGAGTGGGTTCTCTTCAGCAGGACCAAATAACCCCAGCCCTCCCCATGCACAGCCTCACCTGTGGCAACACTCCCCACTCACCCACAGCGCACTGGACAGATTTGCTCACTCACTGAATGCACTGCAAGAAAACAGAAACTGTTGATAAAAATATTAAATACTTTATTTTCAAAAGTTGCATGTTCCTGGCTCCTCTTCCCTGCATTCAGACTTCATCCTCATCTGCAAGTGCAAAGCACACAAATTAGCGAGAGCATTAACAATGCCAGAAAAGTTCACACATCATGGCACAGAATCAGTTCATCACAATGGGCTGTGCATCCACCAAATGGTCCCGAGGACCACCAATCCTCATGTAAGATGTGAGATTAAACAAACAGCATTCACATTTTCATCTGCTTCATAAACTTCAACGATCTGAAGAGCTTTATTTTACTACCCTAAGAGGAGCAGTGACCAGACACAGGATTCAATCTCACTGGCTTTGCATCCCACAGGTTCAACTGTGGCGTATCTGTTACTTACCTGTGACTCGTGAGTTAAGGTACCTTGCATGTTGCTTCTCACACAAGACTTTAAATATCTGAAGTTCCCCTTTGTAGTTTTAGTGGTAAATCAGAGGGAAAAGGTCATTAATTCCAGCTATAAGTTCATTTATTTACCTAAATCACCATCTCCCTATGCTCTTGTATGTGCCAAGTTTATATTCCAGGTTATTCAGAAGTTCAATGTTCACTGAAATACTTCATTAAAGTTGCTTTTTAACAGCTTCAAGTTGGATTAACCCATGAGGAAGCTGCTCTATTGCTCCTTTTAATTGCTGGCAATCACCCACCCCGCTCACTGAAGCCAGAATAAAGAAATGGTTATTTGACCACTAGCCAGCATTTAGGACAGTTTATTTGATGCTGAACAATGGTTGTATCATTGCTCTACAAAATAAAGATTCAGATGTTTTATATAAAATTACAATAAATCAAGGGCAAATTCCAGGCAGAAACTATGTAATACCTCACAGGGTGCTGGGCCACTGAGCTCCCACAGCAGTAGAAGGACACTAACTACTTACTTCTCTTGATCTCTTGGTCCCTCCATGTACCACTGGGCATCATGCTGGATGTGCTCACGCTCGGCTCCTGAACTGGAAAGACATTCACATGTTATCTGCATAGTGCTTATGAAACCTCTTCTACAAATCCACACCTAGACAGGTATTTTAACCCCTGCTGCCAAGGTACCAAGCCTGGATAGAGTGCAGGTGGTGGACCCCACAGCTTGACAACAGGTACCAAGTTTAAAATATTCACTTGTACCCAGTTCTCAATATTCACCGATTCAAAGGTGAAGGTCAATGCCCAGAAGCCTTCGTTACTTCACCCGCTCAGAACAAGACCAGAAGTTATGCTTACTTCCCATGGATGAGCACACCGGTTTTACTCAGCTTTCATCTTCACCTAAAGGATAACAACCAAAGTTACTATAGTAACACATAGAAAATTCTGACCATTTAAATACTAACTTAAAAGTAAGTTTTTAAAATACATGGACTCGTTAGTTATGAGGGGGGATTTATAAATTGTGCCAAAATGCTGAGTGGAAGAATAAGGGGCAGAAATAGGCTAGCCTAAACACTTGTGAAGAGATGAAGGAATATGCAGGTAGTTGACTCAAAGAGCTGCACCTTGTCTGAGCACAAACCGTAAATCACCAGTCTGAGTACAAGAAGTTTGATGGCAGCCAGAGGTATACTATCCCTTATGTGAAGGTATTAACAGTTTTGTCAAGCTACTTCAACTCTTTTACCCTAGTCTGTCTCCTGTTGTAACACCCTCTTTCTTCCCCTTCATGAAGGAGGGCAATGTCCCTGGACTCCTAACAGCCCTTAGGTTCATTAGTCCTAGAAGTGCTTCAAACGCTAAAGGAAGACACTAGAGGTTAGCATTGAGTCTACTGTTTTGGTCCTCAGCAACAGATACTTCCCTTCTGAAGACCCAGCCTTTTACTATAGGTAAGATGAGGGCAAACTGCAATGCTGAGCAGCCAAGGGATGCAGTACACACCTCTAGTTAGGAGGCTAATCACACCATGGTCACAATGTGATCCGACCAGGCAGGGAGAAGTTTAGTCTCAAACCCACCACCTGGGTTTTATCATGGCCCTCAGGAGCAGAGGTATAGTATGCACGTTTTGTTTTCTATGCTATAGCAACAAACACCATGCATAAGGGATACTATATCTTTGTGCATCCTTTTAACACTCCAGATTCACTTCTAGCCACGCTCCTCCCAACCCTCCCCAGTTAGCTCTTCAGTACTGGTGTTCAGAAGCAACGTTTATAGAGATGGGGTATTCACAGACCACTGCGGGACTGCACAGCCAAGTCCTAACGTGTCAATCATTATCTAGCAGCAATGACAGAGGTGGGAGAAGGCCAATCCTCCCTTTTTTCCTTTTCCAGTAAGCAGCTCTTTAACAGCCCCACTAGCTGGTATGGAGAGGAAAAGAAATCTGAAGCTAATTAGTTGATTCCAAACTTGCTAGTAGTGGAAGAAGCCAAAGAATTACCCACAACAGCATACTTTTTATGCATCCTTTCCAACATGCTTAGCCTCATTGAACATAATGAAACGAAACACTGGCCTTCCTGATCATGTCACTGCAGCTGGCAATGATTAACAGAGACATGCAACCCCATTACTGCTCGAGTCCTAAAACTACTCACAGGCCTCAGTGTTTAGCTATGGGGGGAAACTGCAAGCAAATCAACACTTTGTATGCTTAATGTTACAGTGAAGCCCCCATACACGCTGTGCTCTCTCCTGACAGCACCAGTATCTGGATCTGAGGGCCTAGCAGTACGCAGATGTATTCTGACACCACACTTCTGAGCTTCAGATAAGCTTTTGAGAAAAAGTGTATTTCACACACAGATAAAACCAAGATGAAACACAATGCAAGCACTTCAATGTCATTTCTGGTACCCACTCGTTACAGACTTGACTTAGAGCAGACATGACTATTGCTTTTAAGTTAACTACCACACCAAGTTTCATTACTGCAGTCAGAGCTGGTATGAGACCCATGGTTCAGTCCCAAACTGCTTGCTCCAAGAGTGTCAAAAACCTGTCAGTTCAAGTACGCAGGACAGGGCAGATGTGCCAATAACCCCTCCACGACATTCTGCAGGTCAAGTCAAGTATCCAGAGCACACTGGAAAAAAACCCTAGGCAGATCTGAGCACTGGTTTAAGGATCAATAATTCAGTTTTGCTACATGACAGCAGACATACTGCCAGCAGTTTCGCTTCTCAGTTCTAGTCACAGGTAAGAGTAAGCCATCATAAAAAGCCAAACTGACTTTGTGACAAGTGGTGTCACTGCTTGACTAGCTGGAGCTGGGCTACACTTGCCGTGGTGTAACCAAAGACCTGCTGTTATAACCTTAAAGTGCAGCTGCTACTTCAAGCTTTCAGTGGATCATGAAAGGATAGCTACAGCAGAGGGCAAGACTGCCAGCAGATTCCCTCTTCAAGTCTTGCCTGGAAGGTAACACAGAAAGGTTCAAATGTGACAGTAATACCAGAAACAAGTATGGCAAGGCAGAACTTTGCAGAACAAGCAGGAAAACACGTTACAACACCTCTGAAATAAACTGAACATCGGACAAGAGAGAGAGATCATGTGCTGAAAAACAAGGGACCTTGAAATTCAGGTTCAAGAGCTAATGCAAAAGAGCTGGAAATTAGCATGTCTGGATGTCTGGAAACATAAGCATGCTAATCCTGGAACACTGAGGTCGGTGTTTCTGTAATTAAGAGTTTAGAATTACATCCCCAAGAATGATGAAAATGAAATTCAGCATTAAGATGACTCTACAAGGCAGAAATACAGAATCCCATCACTTTCAGTTAAAAGGCAGAGGAATGCTTGTCAGAGATTAAAAAGACAACTGAGATGTCCAGTAAGCTCTACAAGCTACTCACAGCGATCATTGTTCAAGCACTTATTTGTATGTCCTCAAAAATGTTCCAAAAATCAAGTCTCAAAGCTGACTCTTAGCAAGTTGAAAGTGACTATCCCATAGTGCACACAAGGCTAAAGCAGTGATTACTAAGGCATTTCCTATGAGCCAAGACTCTACAAAGGGATGCACTGTAGACAGGCCATGTTGGCACTGCAGAAAGTTTAAACAGTCCTTTTCTAGGCACAGAGAGCAGTCAATCCTGTTGGCTAGGTTAAGCGAGTTTTAAGAACGCATTCCCTCTTCCCCACAGAGCTCATCCAAGAGTATCTTCATTACATCAGAACTAAGAAAAATCCACACAAGCCGAGTCATATGTACAAAGGAATCGGGTCTGAAAATACTTATCTAAGAATCACAGCGTTGCTTATTGACTCTGAACAAGACAAAGCTTAAAACCGAAAACCACGCAGAGCTTTGATGCAAGCTTAACATACAGGTATGAAGAGTGCTGCACTGTAATTCCACAGTCAGAAGTGTGATGTCAGAATACCCACAGTATAAGATTACATAGAAAGTCACCAAGTTATATTATATTGCTTGTTACCTACCTGTACGCAGTCGGCAATGAGAATCTTGGAGCAAGCAGGAATACTACATCCGGGTCCTAATGTCCATTGCCATTTGTGGTACTACGTTCCTCACAGTTATGAACTGCAGAAATGCTGGCTAAGTGCAGTTATGTAGCAGGCCACTAGTTATAAGTGTAAATTGCAGTCTCAAAACTCCAGCAAAAACTTGCTGCCACAGTAAATGGTTGCCAAGGAGAAGCCAAGATTTTTTTTCTACCACAAAAATACCACAAAATCTCAAAAGCGGTTTCAGTTTCTCATCAGCTGTATAAATGATTAGTGTCATGTGTCTACACCAGAAGATAGAGATTATTCTGCATTCGTTTCTGATCAAAGTGTGAAGATCTCTGTATAACGATACCAGTTTCTACATGCTGCAGTTTTTAGAGATCTAAGTGTCAAAATGGGCTCACAAATTTGATTCAGCAAGCTAAATTGCAACAGCCAATGTCCTCCAAGTCCAGTACAAAAATGTGTTACGTGATCCAGACTGTCCAAAACCAGATCTGGCCAACAAAGCGCTTTTCTAAATGGTTTTAAAGTTTCAATTATATAAAGCTGGTTTTATGAAAAAAGTCCAAAGCCTCCAAGGAACAGATCAAAGGAACATAACTTTCTCACCTCCCACATTTAGCAGATTTTAAAGTTGACATGTTTGCCAGCTTTTAAGACACCACCTTAAAAAAAAGGCTTGAAAAAGAAGTTGGCTAGTTAATTGTATGCCTTTTTAATACATGCGACTCAAAGCAGAACTTGTTTTAGAAGTTCTGCTTCTGCAGCTACAACAAAGCTAGATTTAACCCAACTTTCAGATGTTTTGAAAACTGCCAAATCTTTCAGTAGTTACTCATCATGGTTTTGCAACTCAGCTATTTTTAATACCTAGCAACGGGAGCTTACGTACAAAACAGGGGTACCAAAAGACAACCTCTGCAAGGTACAAGGACATCAGCATCCTTCACTCTTCCAAGTTACAGAACTACAAAAGAACATACTTTAGGATATGCACCAGCATCTCTTTAATAAAGAATGACATGTAATCTGAAAAATAAACTGAAAAAATTAATTTAATGTTTATGTTCAGAATTCCCCATCTCCGACACCTTCACCTTCTGGGGGTGTCCCACGAACACCCTCCACAACACATAGGCATTGGTTAATACTACTTCAATAAAGCAAATTGCATCGGTACTGCTGATTTTTAAACTAAGTATCCAATACAAGTACTCCCAAATACGTTACGTGCTATGCCATTTAGGAACTGCCAATTGGGAATTTCCTGAAGAGCAATTCATTGTTATCAACCCCCAAACTTTTCTGAGAAAATAAGCAACATTCACCAAACAAGCTGAGTCACTCTTTAGTGCACTTGATATTCCAAGTCGGTGTTACCTGGTATCAACATTTCCCAAAAGGCTATTTTTTTCAGTTAAGGAGTAATAGCACTTGCAGCAAGTACTTCAAGAGGGACCACCTGCACTCTAAAATACTGCAATCTGAAACCAAGTTTTAACCACAGAGAAAATTTAGTACAGAATTTAGAATTAGCCAATGCTCAGCACAAGGAATGGGAAAGATCTTGGGAAAGAATTAAAGCTACTCACAGAATGCTCAGTAGTTGGGGAATCATGTGAAGGTACAGCCAAACTAAGTTTACCTACTTTGTGCCAATGCAGGATATGTCAACCTGCTTAACACCAAGATATTTTACACTGGGAAGTCACGTTCCCAGCTTAGCTGGTACAATGTAATAATAACCAAAGAAACTACCTTATCAATGAGTCCAGAATGCTCTGAAATTCTTCTGGGGCTTAATAAAATGAACAGCAAGCTAATGAATTCATCAGATCTTCTACAAAAAAACCTTAAAGGGAGTTTATTCATACTGTGAAGTATTAACTCTTAAACTCCAGATTCAGATACTACTTCTGATGCATTATCTCCAAACATCAATAATAAAAGCAATAACCATCATGCAAGCAAGCTGATTTCTGTATTTTACATACAGGTTTTTAGGATTTGCCCCCCCCGCTACATGATTTAAGAATAGGTCCTGCAGTCCCCATAAAACAAATGATTGTATTCTGAACTAGGCAAATTAGTCCACTCAGTTAGCATGAGGACATAAGCAAGTTAACCTTCATCACTACAGTAACACTTCTAGTCTTTTTGCCAAGCAGTTTCAGGTAAGCATACAATACGGAGCAAGGCCAGATCCTGTAATCTCAAAGACAGCTTAAGAGCATATAAATATCACATTAACAATCCTTTAGTTAGGAAGACAGCCAATACAAGTCATTCTATCAATTTAGTTTAAAATAACCATTGCTAGTCTTCTGCTTAAAGTCTTTAAAAGATTCCAAGCAGTAACCGCCAAGGTGGTAAGTGCTACCATCCCACCACCCATTATCAAGAGCTAAAATAGGAACATCATTACATACTGCACTGCTTGCAATGTAGCTTGATTTAGAGCATCTCGCAGCACTTGCAAGATTTCCATTTGCTTCCTTATTGCAGCACAATTAATGCTCAAAAAAAGATCCATACCTACTGCAAAGTTAGGCTACTATTTGACCCAATCTTAAGAGAGAGGCATTTTGGGGAGAGGTCTCACTCTTCCCTGCAGTTCCACACCCTGGTCTAGTTTGACCTCTACTCAAAGACTCTCAGTTTACTGCGGAAGGTGTGGTTTTTAGCCTCGTTGTGTTTAACCACGAATGGCAAGAAGAGCTACTACATTTAGTTTTCTATTTATTTGAAGCACAGTAAAAAAAAGTTGGTACACTTTGGGAATTCAGTGGCACAAGGTACACTGCCATCAAGTTAGGGACGTTATACATCAAAAAAACCAGCTAAGTTTGTTTTGAAACACTGCATTACATAATTAAATTGTACTCGCCCAAACAGACCACTTACAAATATTAGGTCAGTAAGTTTTCTAACATCCATAAAAACGTAGCTTTCTTACTAAAATGCAAGAATTAAAAAGTTGGTGTCTAAACAAGACAGACAAAAAACAAACTGGAATGAAACTACAGGTCACATCTAAAATCGGGGCTTTTTGTTTGGGCCTTCATATTCTTCTCTCCCTCTACCATATCCTGTTGGTGTTCCAGGCCCCATTCCTCTAGGACCCTGGCCACCCACAGGCCCCGCACCTCCCTGCCCAAAGCGCTCAGGACGCTATTGGAACAGAATTAACAGTTCATTATATGTAGTTGATGTCCATGTGTGTTAAGTATATATTTTTAGAAGGTTCCGTAGTCAAGGTTCGTCGATACAATCACCATTGAGCCGATCCACAGGTACCGGGAACATAGAAAGGAAAAAAGGGTAATTTAAAAATTAGTTTATTGTAATACATGCCTTGAGGTATGTTCCCACTTGATGCATTCTCATACATCTGTTACAAAGAACAGATCCTCCCTGCAGTGCTAGAAACGTAAGCATTAGTGCAGATGTGAATTAACAACTTTTCCAAATGAGCTCTAGCAATTTTCAATCAAGTTAATGCAAATAGCTTGCAAACTTCTCACCTTTAGTGCAGTAAAAGCTTAGATTCCATCACTGTCATTTCCAAATAAGCCTAGCCAGAGAACGTATCTTCAGTTCACTGAAGTATGAGCTGACATTCATAAAATGTCATTGTAAACAGAATGCCTACTCACCAGTTAAGGGCATGTGCTGCAATAGAGACCATGTGCTTTTCAAGATGGGGTTAAGACTACGGTCTGCTGACTAAACTGCAGAGGCCTTAGGCAGTAACCAGAAGTGATTGTGAGCACTACTGGATTGCAAGAAGAAAAACAACAAGTGTGAAAAAAGCTAGTGACCAGTGATTTAGCTGTACCTAACCACCACAATGCTCGAGCAAAGGACACTCCGGAACTGCTGCTGGAGAATACACAAACGTGTTCAAAGAGCTATTTAGCGAGTGTTTCCAGTTAGAACTCTGCACAAAGGGTTGTGTGCATCCAGTCAGTATCTCCCTTCCCACCCCGCCTTCACCACAAGCTCTTGGAAAATTCACAACTTCACAGCACTGAAAGGTTTCACACCAAGATGTAAAAGCTGCATCGCTCTGCAATAAAGCAGAGACTTCAGGTATTTTTTACTAGTACCTCTAGTTGCATGTATTTCATTTAGTTACTGAGTAGGTGTGATCAGCATTCAACCTATAGAACTGACAAATTATAAACTCAAAGATAGCTTTAAACTCTTTCATTTCAGGCAAGTTTTTCCACTACCGAGTATAGCACAGTGGTAGGTTGGTTGTTACAAAAAGTATCTGCAACTGAAAATTCACACCTCAAGTGCTTGACTTCTGAAAGTCAGTCTGAATCCTTCCAAGAAAGGAACTTCAGAAAGATTACCTAGGCTCTTTCTGCCTAATTCATGGCAGCTTAAAGCTTTTCTCCAATTCAGGTTAAAAAGTATTGGCCCAGTAACTGTGACAGCAGCGTGTGGCAGAGATCCCCATCCTAAGAAACTCAAGGCAGTTAAACCATCTTACTGTCACAGTTTTTGACCACAGCACGTTTGCAAGTGTTACACAAGTTCAGCATGCACCTGTACCATGATTGTACACAGCATTCACCACAGACTGCCTAACTGCTCACGGGAAACTTCGGATCTGCTTCAGTATCAGTAGATTAGATACATTAAGGCCAACAGCACTGACTACTGAATCACTGACGCTCTGAAAAGTTATCATTTCAAAGATATGGTTCCCCCAAAAACCAGAAGATTCCTGACAAGCTACTGTGGTAGCTCACCACATTAAGCCAGAGGCCTGAACCCACCCAAAAATCATTTAGCTCAGCTTGTGCTACAGAGTGTACACCCTTTCAGAAGGGTGAAAGCACAGTCATATTGCCACCTAAGCCAACAGTTTCCCACCCTACCCATTAAGCATTTCTTTAATCTACATCCATATTGCTTCAGTGTGATAACACCAAGCAGGCTCAAAGCCCAGTCACACATATAGTGTGTCAAAAACAGTACACTTTGGAAACATACCTCGGAAGGTGAGATATGCTGTAGCTTTATCAAAGTACCTACACAGTCATGCCCAACAAGGGAAAAGAATGGGCTATCATTCCTTTGTGAGATAGGAATCACAATATGGCTACAGTCAAGGAACACTGGAACAGGCCTAAAGCTAAACCCCAGCATTTCTCTCTTCTATAGCAAACATCAGCATACAGAGTAAGTGATATGCTGTTTACCATTGATTGCT
>JANRGW010036597.1:0-15698 GCA_024733675.1 Psilopsiagon aymara | reverse complement strand
TCCTCTCACTACAGTCCCTAATGAGGAGTCCCTCCCCAGCATCCCTATAGGCCCCCTTCAGATACTGGAAGGCTGCTGTGAGGTCCATGCAGCCTTCTCTTCCCCAGGCTGAACAGCCCCAACTTTCTCAGCCTGTCTTCATACAGGAGGTGATCCAGTCCCCTCATCATCCTCGTGGCCCTCCTCTGGACTTGTTCCAACAGTTCCATGTCCTTTTTATGTTGAGGAAACTAGAACTGCACACAATACTCCAAGTGAGCTTTCACAAGAGCAGTGTAGATGGACAGGATCACCTCCCTTGACCTGCTGGTCACTCTCCTTTTGGTGCAACCCAGGATACGGTTGGCTTTCTGGGCTGAGAGTGCACACTGCAGGCTCATGTTCATTTTCTCATCGACCAACACCCCCAGGTCACTCTCCGCAGGGTTGCTCTGAATCTCTTCTCTCTCCAACCTGTAGCTGTGCCTGGGATTGCTCCCAGCCAGGTGTAGGACCTTACACTTGTCATGGTTAAACTTCACCAGGATGACATCAGCCCACCTCAGAAGCATGCCAAGGTCCCTCTGGATCCTAGTCCTTCCCTCCAGTGTATCAACCCAACCACCCAGCTTCGTGTCATTGGCAAACTTGCTGGGGGAGTGCTCAATCCCACTGTCTGTGTCACCAGCAAAGATGTTGAACAAGACCGGTCCCAACACTGATCCCTGAGGGAAGCCACTTGTTACTGGTTTCCAGCTGGACATTGAACCATTGACCATAACTTGTTGCATGCGGCCATCCAGACAGTTCTTTATCCACTGAGTGATCCATCTATCAAATTTATGTCTCTCCAACTTAGAGACAAGGATATCATGTAGGACTGTGTTGAACACTTTGCACAAGTCCAGGTAGATGACGCCAACTTCTCTAGCCCTGTCCATCATTTCCATAGCCTCATCATAGAAGGCCACCAAATTGGTCAGGCAGGATTTTCCCTTAGTGAAGCCATGCTGGCTGTCGCTAACCACCTTGTTTTTCATGTGCCTCAGCATGTCTTCCAGGAGAATTTGTTCCAAGATTTTGCCAGGCACAGAAATGAGACTCACTGAGCTGTAGTCCCTGGGTCATCCATTTTCCCCTTCTTGAAAATGGGGGTTTTATTACCCTTTTTCCAGTGTCAGGAACTTTACCTGGCTGTCATGATTTTTCAAATATTATGGACAGTGGCTTAGCAACTTCATTTGCCAGCTCCTTTAGGAAACATGGATGTATTTCATCAGGTCCCATGGACTTGTGTACATTTAGGCTCTTAAGATGGTCTCAAACCAGATCCTCTCCTACAGTAGGCCTAAGGTCTTCATTCTCACAGTCCTTGTGTCTGCCTTCCAAGACTGGGTAGTATGGTCAGAGCATTTGCTAGTGAAGGCTGAGGCAAAGAAGTCATTAAGAACCGCCGCCTTCTCCAAATCCAGGGTAGCCAGTTCTCCTGAGAGCTTCCAGAGGGGGCCCATGTTGTCCATAGTCTGTCTTTTATGTACCTATAGAATCCCTTCCTGTTATCTTTCACTTCCAGACCCAAGTTTATAAATTTAACTCCTACTTTTGGAAGTCTAAGCATCCAAATTACAGTTGAAAACATGACTTGCCAAGTAAGACAAGAACAGGTTCTCAGTAAGAAGGTGATTTGGTTTTGTGTCAGTGTATTTGGTTTTTGGTTTTATTTAGGTACTTTTTATTATTTCTTTTTTTTTTTTTTTTTTTTTTTATACATATACACATATTTGAAACAGGATAAAGCACAACAAAATATTTTCTTCCATAATCCCTATTAAAATGCAAGCATTTTCCATTTCCTCAGATTCACTTCTGCCTAAGGGATCTACCTATTCACATATCAATTGTTTCACCAGGGTTTTCTCACAAAGCATGTATTATTTCAAAATAGTAAAGTACATAGCTTTTTTACTAGATCCAGAATGATACATCCTATGTGTCGTAGGCAATTATAAATCCTATATCTGCCCATTATTTTAGATTTTTTAATGGTTCTCTCTACATGAGGAAGAATACAGTGATGTAGTAGAGCACCCAGTCTAAACTCTTCTGCATCTTCTGTGATTACCAGACAATAAACGGTTTCTTTTAGTGTGAGACTGATAACATCTTTTCCTGATAGAAAAAGCTGATTAGATTTACAATGAGTAAATTTTGAAGATAATATACCTAATTTTGCTGAGAATTAACTCTACACTATTTTATTTATTTAATAAGCAGAAGTCATTTTATTTGTAATTACATGTCACTCTATTCTTACACGTTGGGAGATATTTGTCAGTTTTGCTTTATTGTGGCAGCATTTTTGAGATGAAGCTTTCGACTTGTACATATGCTAATTTTAAAAAGATGATTTTTTTTCTAGTAAACATTACAGTCTCTAACAGAAAAATTTCTGTAACGTTCTTGGTGAAGAAAGCTGTCATTAAAAATCTGAGCTAATAGGCACTGAACCTTTACTCAAGTGATGCTTGACCTTCAAGACCTTGCACAGTCATTGCTATAGCTGCTTGCAGCTGCAGCAGAGCCTCAGGAACCTTGGGTTTGTTTTGGTGAGAGTGAAAAACAGAGACTAGAAGGCTAAGCAGTAACAAACAAAAGACTTGAACAAGATATGAGAAAAATGCTTGCAGAACTATTGCTGGAAGTGGAAATCTGTATTAAATGGGAGCCTACAGAGTTGTGGTGTGTAAGAAGAAGCCCCAGTGGACTGCTCCTTCATCCAACCAAAATTAATTGCAGTAGAATTTTGCATAAAGAGAAAATTTTGTTGTCACCCATTCTATGACATCAGGATGCTCAGTTTTCCTATGCAGCTGTTTATATGTACGATGTCATTAGCAATAGGAATGCTGCTTCAAACTGATGCTTTTCTGGGCTTTACAAAGCAGCAAATCATCTTGTTTTACTTATGGATTTGCAAAATATGCTCAAAAATCTTCAGTAGCAAGGAAACCTCCATCAGAACCCATAAGTATAATTTGAGTCTATGGTCCAGTTTTCAAAATAAACCAGAAATGGATAATCATCAGAAGTTATCAATGGGGAATGATAAAAAAGATTGCCTTCATGCCAAGGTCTGACATACCAAAGTCTTTTCTCTTTCTGATCAGTGGATATGAGGTAAAACCCCACAACTACTTCCCTTATAACTTACAAAAAGAAAAAGAGGAAAGCATAACATACTGGATGGCTTATAATACCTGTGACAATATTGAGCAGCTCTGCCACAGTAGAGTGAGGATAGAAGTTGTTAATGTTCTGTTCCACTGTTGATCAATGTTCTGAGAGTGGAAGAACTGAGCTCTGAAGACTTGTGTGTTGTCTGAGCTATTGGGAATTAACTTCACAAATAGCAACATTATATCCTTTCCTAGAAGCTTCCTTATGATTGTGAATTATTGTGAGTGATTGTGAGCTCCTTCATAGATGCCTCATGACACAGGAATCTCACATCCTTTCCATGCTATTTATTTCAGCTGGGAAAGGACTAGGGTGTTGACATTTCACGAGGTGCTAATGATGCTGGCTGTCAGCATGTAAGAAAACTGTTGGAGGCTTTAGGACTCCACATGTGTGTACAGAAGGTACACATTCTAGATGACCTGGAAATATATATTGTAACATGGGTTTGAGAAGGAATGAGAAGGCTGAATGAAGTTAACAAAAAAATGGCAAAACTTCATTAAGATACTCCAGGGAGACATGGACATTTCTGTGAATGTTTTACAAAATTACTGAATCAAAGAATAACAGTGTTTGATGTTGGAAGTGACCTCTGGAGATTTCGTAGTCCACCTCTGGGTGAGTTTTGACTTTCATAAACTTATCTCAGCATGTAGTGTCTGTACATTAGACCTGGACTGCCTGACCCTTCTTCCACATTCTGTATGCTTCTTTTGGATAATTGAATTCAGTCAAGACTTCCTTGTTCATCCAGGCACCTTTGCTTGATATCCTGGTCATGAAGGTAAACAATTCTTGGGTTTGGATGTAATCCCTGAAAAATAAGCTCTCCTGGACCCTTCTTCTCCCCACAGCTCTATTCTGTGGGACTTTTACAAGCAGCTCCCTGAATATCATAGAATCTGCTCTGAAGTCCAGAGCTGTAACCTGGAATTTTGCCTTGATCCTTTCTCCTGATCTCTATCATCTCCTGGTCAGTGCAGCCAAAGCTTTGACCTGTGTTAAGGAAGTTGTCACCAGTGTTTTCCACAAATTCCCTGGACTGCTTGTGGCCTACCAGCAGACATCAGGTTACTTAAAATGTCCCATGAAGAAAAGGGCATATGAATATGACTCTTCCTGCTGTTGTTGGAAGGGTTCATCTGCTACTTCCTGTTGAGGCAGCCTATAGCAGACACCCATGACAACATCACCCATTTTTGTCTGCCCTTTAACCAATAACCTCTTGACTGTTTTGTCATCCATCCCAAGGCAGAGCCCCATGTGTGTCAGCTTTTTTTTCATGTAAATAGCAACTCCCTCTCCTTTCCTTCCCAGACTGCCCTTTCTAAGGATTCTGTATGCATCCATTGCCATACTTTGGTTATGGGAGCCTTGCTGCCACAACTCTGTATCCCCAGTATGACTGTAACCTGCATCTGAGCTCAGATCTCTAATTTCTCCTGCTTGTACCCCATGTTATGTGTGCTAAAGTACTGGCATTTCAGATAGTCACCCAGTCACGCTGATTTCCTCACCAAAAGAGTGAGAGCTTTCCCCATAATGCTGCTGTCTTGGCACTTTGTTATTTGTGTGCATATGTTTGAGGTGGACCTCCTTTGCATAATTTGACACTGAGGTTTTAGTCTACTAATTTTTTCTCAAAGGATTCAGCCAGCCATCTGACAGACATTTGATAGATATTAATTAAAGGTATGAAATAACATATTTGACAAGTGTTTCTAGTTGTTTGTCTCTTCTAGAAGGATCTGGTTCAGAAACTGTCTAAAATACAAAGCTGTTTTGCTGAATATTAATTTAAAGATAGTTTTCAAAACTGTGATGCATAGCAGTTTTGTTAACAGTCAGTACAGACTTTGGGATAAAGAGGACAGGAGGCTAAAGAAATGTTTCACCTTAGGCAGTAGATTTTTAGATCTAACTCAGAGTGCATGCATTTCTGAAAGGGAAATTTGAGCACACAAACAGTTAAAAGACCTAAGTGTACCTGTCTCCTTCTAGCCTGGAATCTGAATGTTGCTGCTTCCCACACAAGGGTGAGAAGTGGCCAGCTGTAGGATCAATACGTGATGAGACTCAGAATTTTGGAAGTTCTAATCTGCGCTTTATGGGTCTATTTGACATTTCTGAGAAGTTGTAAAAACATAAATTTAGATAACCTAGAAATACACTTTTTCACATATATTTTTCCATTGTTCAATGTGCAATTCTTGCATCTCGTGATCCTATAATAAAAGCTACTTAATTTACAGCCTGAACAAAACTCAGCAAATTGGCTGCTTAGGTTCATCTCTCCTTGAGTTGTCTCACCCAAGACACTATAAAAAAACTGCCTTGTAGGCTTTAACTGTGAATAGTATGCTCTGATCTACTCCTGCAACTTCACAATATTTGAACTTTCTGTTTCCCAGGGCACTGCAAAAACCTTTTGCTCCTGTTACTCTTGAAATAAAAAGCAGTGTTCTTTATGAATTTTTAACATGGCACACTTTTCCTGCCAGTGCTTTCAGGCAAGTCACGTCAGTATCTGGACACTTGAATTTGAAGCTCAAAGCCTGACTGACTCTATTTGTAAACAAGTGTGAACAGCATGAGCACAGTAGTGTCACTTCCCAGTAAATTCAGTGTTCAGAAATTACAAACGTATGTACTGTAGAACAGTTTGACAAAGCTGTATTGAAATGCATTATTCATAGTAATCTTTTTCAAAACCTGACATTTTTGAAAGTTTTCCATTTTGTGCATCATAAAATTGTAATGTTGGTTTTGAAAATGGGAAAACCACCACCAACAAAAAGCCAAATGTGTTCAGCCTTTTGCTTTCAAAGAATCTTTTCCAAAGAAGCAAAGTCTGTCACTTATTCTTCACCTTCAGTACTGCCCATTTTTTCTCTAATTATCACAAATTAATTACAACTGATTCTTATCTGCCATGGCATTCCCTCACTGTATTTTGTTTGTGTGCATGCGTGCGGTCAGGGGAAAAAATATGTTTCAAGACTGGCTTATAAAATCGGTTCTAAGCCTTTAACCTTCAGCAGAACACTGAATAATTGAGGGGTCTATGGACACTGACATTTATGGCAAAGCAGGAAAATAGATGTCTATTGATGGGGCTGTATCTCTGATCATAGTTCATAGCCCCCTTTCAGTGGTGGAGTTAACATTACCTGCCTGATGTCAGACACTGCAATGATCGCTGCCAGATGTTCCCAGGCTGATGGTCCCAGGTCTCCTGTGCCAATGATAGCTGTTTTGCTGATATGATCAACATAATTCAATCACTGTCAGTACTTATTTTTCCCCTGTTTCTCCATGATAGTCACTTGCTGACTTTTCCCTGCTATACTTTTCACTTTTGAAAGATATTAACACCAGGGAAAATAAAAGTGATCATTCACCAAATCCAGTCTTAATGAACTTCAGGTTCTGTTTTGCTCCCCTCCATTCCCATAGCAGTTTTTGTGGATGTAATTTGATTTGTAAGAGCTACACCCTGAATGCAGGATAAGTTTGTGTGCTTAAAAATACCATTGTGACTTACATGGAATCGACACTTTGTTGAGTTTTACTAACTTGTTGAATTGTTTCTTCTGCCAGAGGACTTTATGACACTTGTGAAAAAATAAGTGTCTGTTACAAATCTTATCTGAAACAGCTATTACAGATTTTATAGACTTCTGTTTATTTATGTTAAGTATTCATTCATGACTTTAATTTTCAAACTATTTTCTTTTCTCTACTGGGAATATATTATACTATAAAATAGCTTTAATGTTTTCCACTCTTTCTTTTAGCTATTACAGTAAATTAATATTTCCTTTCTTTTCTCTTTCTTCTAATTCATAAAACACTGCTGTGAAGAGTCTGTGGAAGATAGTGTCTGAAGGAGATGGCAGCTGGGGAATGTTGTGCTTCCTGTGTCCCTACTCTGACTTGCCCTGTAACCTTCATCATAAATGTAGTTTTTCAAGGAATATATCCTGACTCTGCAAAAAAATCCAATCAGCTCTGAAACAGGTGTACTGATATGGGAAAAAATGATGCAATCTTTTTCCCACTATAACCTTCCAGAACTCTCTGATCATCCCCACAGTGGTATATGTCCATACCACAATATCATGTTTTGGTATTGCTTTAGTGAAGACTTCCAGTGGTACTGTCCGTCATTTTATGACAGCTACTTCAATTTGATTTACACTGGAGACTGACAAATTTATTCTTAACTTTAAAATAACATTTAAAAAAAATGTAGGAGACTGATGATCTTTCCAGGGTCAACTGCTGAGAACTCCCACAAATAAAAACTGTTAGTTACACTTCCTGCAGCCTAACGTTCTTTCTGTCCGAGAGAAAAGACACTTTGTGTGCCCTGAAACCATCTGCTCAGCTTTGCAATTCTTACTTGCTCAATTTAATAATGAAAAGGAAAGAATGCTACATTACTTACTCCAGAATTTTTGAGCAAAAACATTTCAGACCATGAACAAAGTAAGATCTGTGGTCATAGTGTATAGCTAACAAAAGCCTGTGCTAGAGGAATCTGCTAGAGAGGCCTCTTTATTTATTTATTTATTTATTAATTTTATGCTGAACATATTTGATGAGTTTTAAAAACATAAATTGCACAACTGATAATTACATCAGACATGCAGCAAACAAAATGGATAAGCACAAACCACTTGTCATATTTTCCAGTGCTCTAATACACACTGATGTAGATGCAGATATACAGACTCCTTTTTACCTGTGATAATTTGCAGTTTTCTGTTGCCACTCTCCAATGCTGTCAGTTGAGCTGCTGTCCCTGCTGGCTTGGCTGTTCTGAGAAGAATTGCGATGGCAGGTAGCCCATCACTATAAGATGCACATTAATTTTACACTTCCTTTCTGAAGTGTGTGTGTGTTGCTGACGTCTCCTTCAGCATAATACAGCTAAATGCAAAATATTGCAGTTAACTGAAGATGGATACTCAGAGGTAAATATAAGCCTTTAGATCACTTTATAAATAAATATAGAACTGCAAATGTATCTGCCACAATAAAATTAAGGTCTGCAAATATCTGCCTTTTTACATATAGCTCTGTGTGTAATATCACGCACTTATTGTATAGTCTTTATATCTGGAATGTTTGCACTGGTGTGTACAAATACCTACATATGGATTTACAAAGATGTATTTCTGTGTGTATATAAAAAAATGTAAAGACCAACTATATAAAACCTGTGGATTGAACCTCAACCTCTGTAGTAGAATAGGCAGCCACATCTCCAGAAAGTCCAGCATAAAATCTTTAGATTTATGTAAAGACAATATCTTCAGAAGGAGATTCCCAAATGCGAAGTGAGGATTTGACAAGCTGTAGCTGGGAGCACTGAAGATGTGGCTTGGTTTGACACTCTTATGGTTAAATCCCATGGGAAATGGCAGTTTGGATTCTTTTCAGGAGAGGTCATGAAGGTTCCCAGATAATCTGAATCCTTGATGAGTGCTGATCAACAGAGGAATATCAGGAACACTCAAGATGTGGAAAGATGTTGGCTTCTCCATTTTGAATATCTGGTATACTCAGTGTACTAGATATGCAGCTTCTTTTTCATGCATGTAAAGCGTGAGAACTGAGGAAAACCAACATTTTTCTTTTGTATTTATTTTATTTTGCTAGTATGAGTTTTGTGTGCACTTTCAGATTTGTTTCTTTAAGAGTTTAACATGGGAAAGTGCAAAATCTTGCACCTGGGGAAGAACAATACCAGGTACCAGTATGCACTCCAGACTGAGTGGCTGGAAAGCAGCTTTTCATAAAAAGACCTGGGGGTCCTGGTGGGTACCAAGATAAACATGAACTGACAATTTTCCTCTGTGTCAAAAAAGGCAAATGATGCATTAGACCTGAAGGGAGAGCTCAAAGAGAATGGAGCCAGGTCCTGTTCAGTGATGCTCAGTGACAGGACAAGAAGCAGTGGATACGAACTGAAACACAGCAGACTCCATCTTAACATAGGAAATACTGGCACAGGTTGCCCAGAGAGGTTGTAGAGTGTTCCACCTTAGAGATATTCGAAAGCCATCAGAATCTGCTTTAGATGACCCTGCCTGAGCTGGGATGTTGGACTAGGTGATCTCCAGAGGTCCCTTCCAACCTCAGCTGTGCTGTGATTCTGTGACAGCTTTGATGTCAATTTACAGATGATTCTAAACTGAGAAAAGCCCATAGATCTAACCTGGCAACAGTAAATGCTGAAAACATGTATGTGTCTGGCCAACTGTATAAAATTATAAACTGTAACTGATATTTTAGAATGTGAAAAATATATTGTGCATGTCCAAAGAACACAATTAAAAATTCAAATTCTAGGGTTTACTGTTTTTTTACCTCATCTAATGTAAATTGCTACTTTCTATTTTTTTTTATAATCTTATTGCAAGTGCAACATTGGATTGTTTGCATTTTTGATGTTATTATTATTGTTAAAACAATTTGCAACATATTAATTTTATTTCTTTAATTTTATGTCTTGCTGAAATAAACATGAAGATGAATAAATGAGCAAATCATTCATGGATTTTTTTGTTAATGGCTTTTATCTGTTTTAGAGATGATCACCTCAGATGAAAGTTATAATTTATTTTGCACATTCAGTTATCAATATGTATAAGAAAGGACATTTCTTGTACAGGAGAAATCTAATTTATTTAGTTGACAGAGCTTGTGTCCTAGAAGTAGTCATTATTGTGTTCCTTGGTAGTAATTATGAGTCTTTAAATGTGATCAGGGATCTTCACAACCACTTGACTTTGCAGAACGTAGGTGTAATTTAATTGGCTGGAGAAACTAAATATTATTCCAAGGATTTTCGTATCTTCTGTTGGCTATCACTTGGGTTTCAGCAGCAGTTCAAGTCTCAAGTCTCAGTTTTCCATGTCTAGGCCAGGTGCATCAGAGACTGCATATTAATTCATGTGCAACTGTTCAGAACAGTGTAACTGACAATGCTCAGGGTGAAGGTACTGAGAGACCGAGATAAACCTAAACTCAATGTGCATAATGACTAAATTACATTCTTCCTAAAACTGGTCCCTTGAGGTCAGATTGCCAGATTAGTGAATTACTAGGGCTGGGTAGCAGCACTGTAATGGCTGCGATCTGTGCTTTGTCTTTTCTAGGCATAAATGGACAGAGCACAGTGAGGCACAGTGTATGTGAGGTCTTGTCTGTGAAAGGCTGAATTAAGGATGATAAAATAAGTGTAAAATCCTAATTTATAATAATTTACCGTACCATCGGTGTAATGTACTGTTAATACAGAGAAGAACTCAGTAATGATAGAAACTAGTTCTCAGAACTGTATCCCATGGGAATTAATTAAGGAATACTATTTGAAGACTTCTGAATGGATAGCACACAGCTCCCATGAGTATTGTCCATTTTTTTGTGCTACAAGGAGAGATGGAAAGTAGCTGATGCAGAAGTGTTTGCAGTTATGTATTCATTTAGACTTCAGTAAGTCTTACTTCTTTTACATATTGGGTCAGAAGACTGATAGAATGTTTCCATACTTCCTCCCTTATTGAGGAAAAGAAAAGGAAAAATTATCATAATAAGACTTTTTGAGGTGGGGGTTAGATGCTGTGGGTAGCTGTGAGCAAAACTTAAGTCTTGTGGCTTGGAAAAGCAAAGGCAGTGTGAAAGTTTTGCACACGCTGGAAGTAAGGAGAGCCAGGAAAATTAATCTAAAAAGAGATTTTCACTTTGCAAAATGTGTTTCTACTTGCAGAACTGGATCAGACAACTCCCCACACCCGCTTTCAGTGTTCTGTGTACCTTTTAATCATTATTGTATATAATTTGATAACTAGTAATTGCAGTTACAAATGTGATACTTAATTACTTAAGTAAACCCAGTAGTAGGAGAGGCTTGAAAAAAACTGAGCAATACCTTGCTCAAAATGAATGAGTACATTATTTTTTGTTTTCTTTTTCTTCCCCCCAGAAGGGGACGATATCTTTGTCGGTGGAGATCTTATTCACAATTCAAAGTAGAAATTAGCTGCATACCATCTTTTTTCTCCAGAGTATAATCTTTATAGGCCATGAATTGTGACTCATAGCACTTCAAGGCTTCTGTAGTGGAACTAAACCATCCTCAGATTTTTGCATGCACTCCCCCACCTCCAACAACACACAGTCTTGCTATCCAAATGATAAGTACAGCCTTGCTATGCAAATGGTAAGTGTTTCTACTTAAGGAAAACTTACGAAATATTCACTTCTAAGTAGCTATGGTTCATTGTCATAGTGACATTTTAAGCTGTTATTCACAGTTTGCTTTCTTTCATTGCAAATTACAATGGAGTAATTTATTCTGAGGGAGACACTGGAGAAGATAAACACATTTATAAATTAAAAACATCATATCATTCACGTTTGCTGCTAATAAGATCTGTATCAAGATCTCAGCTTCATTGGACAAGGAGATTTATAGGATTTACATGAGTTAGTGTCAAGCATCAACTATTGAATGAAAATTCCTCAATTCTATGTACTCCACCAGTGCAGTTTGTTCTTCAACAACTGCTGCACTCATTGGTGACAGCAGAAATTGTTCTTTTGTCTTTGAGGTCTAAGCTGACTGATTTGCTATATCATTCAATATACAAACCAATGGAAGCTGGAAGGATTCACTTGAGAAATGTTTCTTATATTCCTCTCAGCAAAATGATTCATGTTTTGAACCCAAGGTTTGCAATTTCATGAGTCAACCCTATTTAAGAGGGCAACTCAGAACATCATACAAAAAAGCAAAAGCTCAAACTCATCTCCCTCATTTCCAGGCAAGTAAAGGGTGAGAAAAGGGGCAGAATTTAAAATCAACATTTGCATAGGCACTGCTATGAACTGCTTGGAAAGGAAGTTAATGTCTTTGTTTAGTGCCTGCAAAATTATGCGAAAAGACACAAAAGACTGATCCTTTGTACCTCAATATCACTTACTCTTTGGAAATATTTGCAGTTTGTGTGTTTTGCAGAGAGAAATTCTGTCAGAGACTTACAGACAGAGGAAGTTTTGATTGCTCTCTTTTAAAATAGTTAGAATAAACTAGAAGAAACCTGTGACCAAACGGTTTTCCCATACAGATAAAATATACAGAGAAGTCTCCAAATAACAAAGAGTAGATCAACATTCACTGTGGTTTAAACTGTAAATGTTTAGATTTGACACTTCTCAGGTGTTTCATTTAAAATACAAGGTTTACTATTCTGCTTTTAAATACATTTTATCAACATTTAAAACATTAGTATGAAAAGAGTATAAGTAAACAACTGTTGGGAGGTTTTGATTGCTTTTGGAGTCAATCACTAGATAAATTGGTTGGTAGCATATTACATTTTGCTAGATCCAATTATAAGCTAAAGGGGGATGGTGCAAGCAGGAGGGCAAATTATTATATTTAATAAAGCATCTGATTTTCAAACTAGATCTTTAAAGTATAATTCTATTATCTGATCAAATTTTTGTGAATAAAAATCCAATAATTACCTGACTTATTAAAGTTTTCAATTATTTTTTCCCAAATTTCTTTTCCACTTGAAAAAGTGATTTTATTTTCATATGTTGAAGGAACCAGAAAAAAAAAAAAACAGACTAAATTATGTGTTTATAAAAATGCCACCTTCTTAATGTTTATGGACTACATAAATGTTGATTTCTGTAGAATAAAGTATTTGGTCAATTCTAAATGAAGTCTAGGATATCAGCTAGTAATCTCATGCAACAAATGTTATCACTGCATATGCCCCTATGTATGGTTTAGTAATGACTGACTTGAATGCTTTGTGTTTGGGATTTTCACAGTGGTAAAACTAGTCTGATTCCTGAATATCACCTATGGAATTCCTTATGAAAATCTGAATATCAAAGATGTAGAAAGTATAATGAAATAAACAATGTTTCTCTGTACTGATCTCATTTCACTTGTTTAGACTTGTAGGTGGTTTGAATTTTTGAAATTACAATACAAATATTCAAAGGACAGAAGAAAATGTAACATGTCTGTGAAAAAGATTCATATCACAACTATTCTCATATATATGTTTCTTATTTTATTAATGAACATGCATAGAAATGGATAGTTTCCTTACAGGATAAATCCATGACCAAGGTTATTTCATTCAAGACAGGCTTTCTGACTCAAGCTTTCTAGAGAATCGATGTCAGATTAATGGGTTTTGGATGCTGTGGGTTTTTCGGACCACCAAGTTGAAAAATTAATAAAAAGGACCTTTTACAAATTGGAGAAAAGGTAAAACATCAAATTAGCAACAATATGACCTTTGTAATCTGACTGTATTTGGCTTTTCTGTCTACTTCCACCATGTGTTCCAGACAGTGATGCATTGTACTCTGAAGAAAGGAAAAAGGGAATAAGTTTTGCTTATGAACTGGTGGAGATAAAAGTCAAACACTGCACTCACATCAGAAAACAGACAAAGCAAAAAAAATCCACAGCTTCTAGCTTGTTGTTGCGCTATACAGATGATGCATGAATAGGAAACCACAGAACTTGAATATAACTCCACTTTTGCAGATGTGTTTTAACTTTTCCACATCAAATTGGGAATACTTAATTGTCTGTTTGAGAAAACTCACATTCACTGCTGCAGGATATGGTAGTCTCCTTGTTCCTGATCTCTGCTTTTCAATCAGACCTCAGCATGCTGAAAGAGAAAAACATCTACATGTTTAGATGTTTCAGATATTGCAGGGTTTTCAAACCAGGGCACTAGAAAGAACAATGACAGAGGTAACAACCTTAGCAAATGGTTTTAATGTGTAAGTTTAGCCTATGTCAAGATATGAGTAGTTCTAGATCACTTCACATAAATAATAGTTAAAAAAAAATCTTTAAAATAAGTCCTGGTAGTATCTGAAAGATGTGAATATTGTTAGGTCAAGCAGTGTTGTTTGCATATTGATTTTCAAAATTGCATTCGTTTAGTAGTGTTGCTTGTATTTAATCATCTTTGTGCAGAAAGAATGAAGATTGCATTGTGAAATACCTCTGAAAAGAATATCAATATTCATAATGTTAAATGCCATTACTACTTACATGAGCAGCATTGCTTTATTATGTTTCAGCAGCCACCGAACAAAACTAGAGCTTGTAATCTTGTTAACTCTAAAACAGGTATGCTCTCCTCATTGCCCTGCATCTTTCAGTCTTCTCTTACTCATTTTAATCCACCTGAATGTGTTTTTAAAATTATGATGAAGAGCAACAGCTACAAGTTAAGTATTTGCTCTGACATGGGTTTTCAGGCATTAGATTCTATGGGTTGTTTAATAATTTTCTCTGGCTAATGTAAATATTTTCCAGTATTTTTAAACAGTTCAGTCTATCCTAGTAAGTTTTGTAAATGGAATATTTCTTTCCCTCCTTAGGTTAAGTTAGCTGGCTTCTTTCTCCTTAGTTTTGAACGTAATAGTACTAACTCATAAAATTAATTCTCATTTCGTGGGATTGTCAGAAATGAGGATTGCTCTGACCCCTGTTTGAACTCATCAGCTGAAATGAAGTTGTTCAGTGAGCTGGAGAAGACAAAGCTGAGTTCCAAGAAATTAATCAGCTCCATCAGCCTCCACGATAGGCCTGAAAATGACACACATCAGACTGACCCTGAGCAGCTCTGGATTCCCTCCGTAAATGAAAGTCATCATTCCTGGCAAGAAAGATACTAAATTATAGTCTTTTAAATTTAATTTTCAGTTTACTTGTGTTTTCGATTAGTGTGCCATGTTTCATAAAGATGGTAGTACCTTTAAGTAGTAAATGCCCTTCATCTACCAGCTCAATCCCTGTTGTAATATAAAGGTAAATTTGAAGTAAAAACTGTTAGCAAATGAAACATGTGATTGGGTTTTTTTACCAGGATATTTTTTTTTCTCTTCTCCGTGACACCTTAAGCAACAATACCAAATTATTTTCTTTATGCCAAAATCAATAACAAGCTTGGAAATAAAAAGTAGCCCTGCAGCCTGAGGCCACAGATTTTCATGACAGGCTACTAAAACTATCTTCCAGTAGCCTGAAGGTCTGCCAGCTAATCATTCACTTTCCTTTCACTATTTAGTTGTCGGATATCTCTCTGGGCTACTAAAACTTAAAGGCTATATGACAAATTGTCTGCTAAAGAAACATTGTCCATTTTTGTCTTTGTGGAACTTCAATCTTTAGCACGTAGACTGAAAAGTTCACATTGCTTTGGATGGAAAACAAAAATTAAAACTTTAACAAATCTTAAATCTTTAAATGCTTTCTTATTAAACGCAAAGCATTGAAGCCATTGTTGTGTTCCTTTCCAAAACAGTAGTAAAATTACAATTTTTTCAGGGAAGCAGCAGAAAAGACAGGAATGAAGTCTATATGTCTTTGAGTTTGATTTCTAGAGAAAACTCATCATAGTAATTAAGACTAC
>JANRGW010036596.1:48802-60867 GCA_024733675.1 Psilopsiagon aymara | reverse complement strand
CAACCTGGCCTTGAACACTGCCAGGGATGGGGCAGCCACAGCTTCTCTGGGCAACCTGTGCCAGGGCCTCACCACCTCACTTCACAGGGAATCACTACCCTCATATATCTCACCACCACCTACACAGAAGCTGAAGTTGTTGCTCATACACAGCAAAGTTATCCAGAAAACAAAATACTTTAGCAAAGTACCTCCACCATCAGCACCATACACCAGAACCATCTACCATGCTTTTCTTCTTCCAGGGTCTAGCCTGACAGTGCTTTGCGGCCCAGGAGCACATGCAAAAGAGCTTCAGTGTCACAGGTAAGAAATATTGAGTTTTATTCCAGACTCAACCCCAATATGTGGGGTTTACACAGCAACATGATGCAAACATTGCATTTCCAAGCTCTGTCCTAGAGGTGTTATCTCCATCATCAGCACTGCAGTCAACATCACCCCAAGCCCTCCCAGGGATGGAATGATGCCAATTACCAGCCCCTGGCAAATCCAGTCCATCCTTGTGCACTTGCAGCTCCTGCAAAATCAAACAGTAGCTGCACCCGTTTTAAATGTCACACCCCTGTCTTGAAGGAAAAAAACAAACCACCCAATCAACAGAATTAAGCTCCCAAAGAGTCATGATGATAACATGATGGTAAGGGAGAGAGCTCTGCTTTATTTTCACAAAGCTGGCATGCACAGCACGCATGCTGCTCCCAAAACAATCACCCTGTAACACAACTCAGGTTCCCAAAGGGCCAAATCTTCTCTGTAGAAAATCTATGAGCACAAACTCGTATCTGCCATACTTCATACTCTGGGGTTGGATTTCGTTGTTTATTTCGTTTTATTATTATTTTCCAAAGTAGGATGTTATTCATTGTGAGCTGAAAACCAGCCTGCTCGGATCTCACTGTTTAACTGCAGTCATACTGGCTGTTCCTGCCAGTATCCAGCATCACCAGGGAGCTTGAGTGGAAAAAGCTGAGCCCCAGCTGGGGGGTTGGTCAAAAGGGTGGAAAATTTAAATCTTGCACTTTTATCAGAATTTCAAATTTTGCTGGGGAAAAAAAAAAAAAAAAAAAGGAGAAACCCTTTCCCTCTCCCTGCCACCACCACGAGTTTTTCATTTCAGTTCAGTCTGCTGGGGTCCTTTGTTTGATTTAGAGGTTTATTTATTTAGAAAGAAGCCAAATCTGGAGTTTCCTACAACCACAGTTAGAGCTGACGTTTCAGAGTTTTGGCTTGGTGTTTTTTTCAGTCCTCTTTCAATGGTGCCAATGTCCAAACCCTGATCATGCTAGCAAGTGCTCTGACCCATGACAGCCTTCTCCACGCTTTGCAGCAGAGCCTGCCAGGTGACACTGAAACTTCCAGGACCCACAAGCACTGTGCATGTCCCACAGCCTTGGTCCCCAAGGCCCTTTTGTGCTCAGTACAGCCAGATCCTGCCTTCGTGCGCAAGGATGTTTTAGGCAGATTCAGCCTCTGTGTTTATAAAGAGCTGTCACCAAGCAGCATGGTATTTGATGACATTTAATTTCTGGGCAGAGATGGGTGCATTTCGGGGGGGTTGTTCTTTTGCAGCCATTAAGAGAAAGGGAGAGAACATTTCTACCACTGCCAGACAGTGACTGTTACCTAGTAGTACTAACCACAAACAGTGAAAAGTTTGAGCTGTTTTCCTTAGGAACATTTTTTTTTTCTTCTTTTTTTTCCCTTCCTTTTTTTCTTCCTTCTTTCTTCTCCCCTCCCCCCTCCAGCACTCAGCAGTTATTATCAGGCTGCTCTTAACCATAGTGGGTTTTTCTGTGATGCCTTATTTTATTTCCCCGCTCCCCATTGCTGTTTTTTTAAGGCTGAGTGGCTTACAATCTGGTTTGTTTTCTGAAGATCATTCACGGAGGCAGACTTCTCACAGTAGGTTGTTCTGTCACGTCTGCCCAGTGGCTGCAATGTTCCACTGCTTCCCAGAAAATACAATCAATGGATTGTCACTGTTTCTATTCTGGGCTTTGGATGCCTAGGTTTGCTGGAGCAGGGCAGCTTTTGCAGGCTGGAGGTTGGGTAGGCTCCATTTGGGTTGCAGGCTCAGTGCCACCTCCCTTTTCAGCATGATCCCAGTGGGGAGGGCTGCAGGTTTGGCTCTCCCACACCTATTAGAGGGCTGAAAAGTGGACAATGGACCCTACGTTGGCCGTCCAGGCACCTTGCATGGGTATGGTGTGTGGTTACAAATGGACCAGGCATTTGGATAAAGAAAAACCTCATAGGAGTATGCATAGGGTCCATGTTTGCTCATCTATATATATGTGTGTATACACATGTGTACTGATTCATAGGTACATATGAATATGCATAAATTCACTCTCATTTCTTTCCTACCTATTTCTCTATCCACACATGCATATAGTATGTGTTTCTATATATATATGTATATATTTTCTACATTTGTATATATACATACAATCATAGAATGGTTTGGATTGGAAGGCACCTTGAAGATCATCTAGTTCCAACATCTTCCACTAGACCAGGCTGCTCCAAGCCCCATCCAATCTAGCCTTGGGCACTGCCAGGGATGGGACAGCCACAGCTTCTTTGGGCAACCCGTGCTAGTGTCTCACTGCCTCACTTCACAGGGAAGAACTTCTTGATGTATGTTGTATGCACAACTCACACTGACTGCCATATTCACATATTAATCCCTAAGGCAGCTGGAGAAACCAGAATTGAGAGATGATGATTAACAAATGACAGGTATAAATCTGCCCTTTTTTAAACCCTGTTAAACTTAGAGGCTAGGATCTTCTGGATTTAAGGCACAGATCTGTGGAAATGTAGGATGCAAGTATTGGGATAAACCAGCATGGGTGTATGCATGACTGGAGAGGGCTGTACTGACTCTCTCCTTGGTGGGAATCAGTCTGTGACGTGGACAGTGTTCATGTGTAAAACCTCCTAAAGCTTTCCTAATCCCTGTTATTAGTGGCAGTAACACGCAGTTCCATGGCTATGGTCAGGATTCTGGGAAGCAGCTATTTCATCAAAGAGACCTGGGCTGCAAGCTGACTGTATGCCCTGAGCATAGCAGAATGATCTCAGTTTATATTTAGGTGAGTCCCTCTCTCCCTGTCTGCTTTTTTAGGATTCAGATTGCAGATAGGACAGGGGAAGAAAAAATGACATCTGAGATGCATGCAATGAGATAATGAGACATGAAACTAAACTTCAGAAGGAAATTTGCCTAGAAGGAGGAAAAAAAACCACCCAACATTCTGGAGATTATATTGGCATTGCCTCTCTACTAATATTACATCCAATACCTTTCCCATATTTCTTTCCACTTCTTTACACTGGCTAGCAGATCATGACTTTATACATATACATATATAATATTATTGGGAAATATGCTTTGATATTTCTTTGGTGTTGCTGTTTTTAGCAATACCTGGGGTTTAACTAATCCTTTTGCCACTTGAAAAACTGTCAACTAAGTCTAAGCAAACAAGTCAATCCCTGGGCTGAGGGAGGAAGGAAGATGGAGGTGGAAGAGCTCACTACTAGTCTAACATCAGAAAGCTCTGTACTTTGAGATCATTCAGAAGTCCTGTAGCTTTAGGAGAGACTGGGATGATTGAGACCCAAAGTCCCAGAGCCTATGCAATGAGGTGGGCAGGTCTCATCAACTGGAGCCTTGTGCATTGAGAGGCAGCAGGAGCTCTTCCCATGCTCCTGGTCTTGGTCCAGAGCTCACTGGTTAGCCTGCTTTTAGCCAGTCCAGAGCAGGTATGCACCACACATCTCTGCTGAAAGTCACTGCAGATACACTCTGCCTTTTTCTGCTGTCAAGGTGAACTGCTCCATAGCAGTTTCTAGGTATTTATCTCAGCCCTACTCTTCTAATGCACCAAAATCCTTCATGAAAGCCCATCCAGATCTGTAATTATCACTGTTCCCACTTTGCTTCTGGAACATATAAGTGCAGAGATAGCCCTTTACCCAAGATGACTGCTCCCAGGGTCACCATTTGCACAGCAAAGCTGAAGGTCTCTTTCACTTAGGAGTCCACTTCCTATGGAGATGCATTGCGCTTGGCCAGCACAGCAAAGACTTGGTGACAATTTGGTTAGCAACCTGCCCCTGAAAAAGAATGGGGTGAAGGACCACGAGAGAAAGCAGCACATCATCATCTGGCTCTGAGTCACATCTCCATGCAACTCACAGCCTGTGTGGCTCCATTCTCCATGGGGAACACCTGCTAACAACTTTTTCCATTCTGGCACCTCTGCCCAAACACTAACATCTTTGCAAAAGTTAGGGGAAACCCAATGTTTCTGTTAAGAGCCACTGTTCCTCTCCACCCCCATCCCTCCTATAGCTACTCTCAACATTTTTTCCCCTTCTCCAAGTTAAGATTTAACTGGTTTATGAGAGGAATAAATACTCTGCCTCTACAGTCCAGCCTTCCAGCAACTTGGGAAAAGTTAGCACTTTGGCCAGAGCCTTCTGCATGCTCTGAGCTGTGCATTTAATTTAAATTTAATAGTTATAGCACGTTACACAAATGGTGATTAAAACCATATTGATTGAGGTTTAGCAGCTATGTGAGAAATGCAGAACTTATTACAGAGTTGCTCCATATCCAGAATGCGCTTTTAATAACACTCTGCTCATCAAGGGGCAGATTGGAGAGAGAGGAAAAGGAAAATGAGAGGTTGTGAGGCACGGGCTGGAGGGACAATGGTAAGGTTGTGGATCAGGCAGCTCTCACTTGCTTTCTATCTCTCATACACACATCCATAGTATAAGATCTCCGCACTGATGTCCTGCTGACCTACCCATCCATAAATCAAAGTAAACCTACATTATGCAAACTTTTTTTGCATATATAGACATGCAAACAAACCTACAGAGGCCACATCCATACCATGTGCTGGAGAAGCAGATAAACATGTTGGCTGAGATCTCAAAAGGTAAATTTCTGCTGTAGGATGCATTGCCATTAAGGGCTTTCTCGATCAGGACCTCCTGTAGAGCCACTTGAAAACCTCATAAACTGTCAAAAAAAAAGGGTTATTTGCTATTCTGTCCTAAATTTCTGCCACCTCCTTTTCAAAAAGCTGCAAAGTTACTTTGGTGGAATAGCAGAAATAAACAAACTCTTGTGTCCTGGTTTGTCTGAGACAGCGACTGAAAAGAGAAAATTAATCAGGAAAATACTAACTGAGTTGAAATCACCCTGCTGAGAGCAGTGCAAACCTTTTCGAACCAGCTATTTGCTTTTGCACAACTCTTTGTTTTGCACAATTTGCTCATTTTGCATGCTTTTCACTTCACAGAGAAGTGAAAAGCAGTGCTAGTAGATACTTTAGAGACAAGGAATGTATAATTTTTAAGGTGAGATGGATAAAGACGTGAAACATGCAGGATTACAAGGGTAAATGTAAGGAAAAAAAAAAGAAAACCAAACCAACAAACAACCAAACAAAAAGAACAACAACAACAAAAAAAAAACCCTAGACATGCTTGCAGAAAATCTTGATCTTACTATGAAAATTTCAAATGGCTCAATAAATCTGGGCTACCGTTGGCCAGGGTTTACCCAGCACCACAGCCTTTTCTTCTGTGTTAGGAAGAGAGAGCTGATGGTGTTTAAGACCCTCTACAGAAATCACCTCCTTTACATGAAAAGCTAAGGGAAAGCACGTTCAGAATATCACACTGTGCTCCTGCCTCCCAGCAACCCAGATACAGACTCAGAAAGCTGCACATTCAGCTTTAAATGCTGCAATACCTCAGGATTCAGTCATGCTGCAACTCTGAGATATTTCAAATAAAAAAGAGTTTATGAAACTTTACAGGTTTTCATCTCTGCATCCCTCAGACCAAGCTGAGCTGTTTACAGGTTTGATTTTGTACATCTCTACATCTCTGTGCCACAGACACCAGATATTGCGGAAAAGTTATTTTTTTGGCAGCTGCTTAACGAAGACATGGAAGAGCCTAGGAAAAATACTTTTTTTTAAAAATCATATTACTACATCTTTTAAGGTACCACTGAGCAATTTCCAAGTTTTAAGGGAAACAGTAATTTTGATTAAGAAAGAAAACATTTTTGGGTTTTGTGTTCTACTTGATGACAGTTTTAGTTAGAAATAAGGGAGAAAAATTGTTCCAGATTGGTAAAAATATTCTCGCTTGCCCAAACTGAAGTAATTTCAACCATTAAAAAATTCTGGGTATTTTTTTATATAAGAAAGAAAGAACCCTCAAAATTAATAGCTGCTTCAGATCAAAAGAAAGAAAAAAATTCTAAACAGGGAATTGACCGAAAAAAGCTGAAAGTGGGAATTTTCTTCATCCTTTTAGATTTTTCTTTTTTTTTTTTAAAGTCCTTGCAAAATCTGTGTGTATTTGCAAAACATTCTGGTACCACCATATTGCAGTTTTCAAGTCTCCTTGAAAAGTATTTTTACGAGAAATGTCACCCAGCTCTGAGAACAAGAGAGATATACAAAGATAGCCAGACTTTCATTGGCCCAGAAAATTCATCTGGAAAGCTCCTTTGCTTTCCAGTGCTGCTTGGGTTTGGCCCTAAGAATGAGTGGAATATACCACAAAGAAACCTTTTGCTGTGTTTTAATGCATGCTTGCTCAACATCTTACTATTTCTTTGCTGCTCTGCATCCTGGCCCACATTTCTCTTGGGGATCATCTCCTCTGGGGATGCTACAGCCCTGGTGACTTGAGGCATCTCACATCCCCTTTTCTGATGAAATGTTTCCCTGGATCAAGGCTATAGTTTTTAACTAATGCCGAAATACCCTTTGCACTCTCAGGCACTGATTCATTTCTGTTAAGCAAGCTGCCAAGCTCACGTCAACCTGAGGCCAGCATCTCTGAAGAGATGGATAGGAGGGAGAAAGGTGCTCTTTCCACTCTTAAAAGCAGCCCCAGCCTGCCTGGGAATATCCTGTGCTTACAGACTGACATGAAGCACAATAAATAAAGAAGGGAAAAAAAGAGCAGAGCTGCCTTTAGAAAAGAGCTATGGCCACATGGCATTTTAATCATGGTTATCTCTGGGGTCCACTCAGAAGCACTGAAGCAAATTGTTAATGGGGCATTGACCCCATTATAAGCTTGGCCGTGATTTTTATGTGCAAGGCAGCATGTCTCAACCACTAGCTCCTGGGAAAATATCTGTGGTAGCTGTATAAAACAGCCTCTCCTAGGCAGGGAGGCTTTGGAGGGGGAAAACAGACCTGACAGCATCCTCTAGCTTTTCCTCACAGTGCACACTTGTGTGTGTGGAATATGTGTGACATCAGACCTCTGCACTCCCTGCTATGCAGAGAGGGCATAAGAGTGTATGAGAAAGCACCATTTACAAAGGGAAAGTGCTATGTCATGGACTTTAGCTGTTGTGCGTTTGGAGGGGAATCCCTCAAGGAGGATGATGCTTCCTCAGCTCTCATGTGAAGCAATTGTTGACCGCCATGTCCTGAAATCCACAGGTCATGTTTTTCATGGGAAGGACCACTGGCTACTGAATTTGGATTCCCTTCAGGTTTGTGGGCATGACAGATAGGGAAGATGCAGGACTTTCTTTCAGACATGGCAGTGATTTCTCATGTTCAGGGTCCTGCTGATCTGTTCTCCTCTCTGGTCAGCCCAGAGCCAGGGTTTTGGAGCAGGTCCATGATTTCTTTTAGAAAGGGTTTTAGGCAGAACTGCTAACATTTAACAGTCAATGTCCATACTGTGGAAAAGTTACAGACTGGTAGAAATCCAAAGCAGTAGGTTTCTTCCAAAGCAGTGATATACAGCACTGTACAAACAGAGTTTTTAATTGGCTTGCTTCCAGGCACAGTCCAGCTGTGGAAGTACTCTACTGGTGAGCACCAAGTGTTTGCACTTCACATCAGCTGAGGCACAAAAATGAGCTACCAGGGCTCTTCACTGCATCCCAATCATGGCTTACATATGTTTATAATTCAATGGGCCCTCTTCTCTACCACTGCTTTATTTCATCTCCTTCTTCTGGTGAAATGAATAAACTTCTAGCAGTGCCTGTTAGCAGCTGTGATAGGAGCTTGAAGAGAATAGCTCAACCTTGAATATCTAACTTGTAGATGCCTGAAATACATCAGGTGAATCCCACTTCGGATTTTCCTTTACTTCTTTGTCATTACATCCATAATGTTTTTCCCTAACCAGAATCTTTGGGCTCAAGCAGAGCTCATCTGAGTTAAAATCTGCATATAGGATGTCAGATTAGATGATTAAACAGACTTAAGGTCCATAAAACAAGTACTCTCCACACTCAGTGACATGAAATGATAATAGAACATCTAGGAGCCTATGGCCTTCTTCACTTATCCTCAGTATAGTGTAGGCTGAGGAAGGCAAAGGGCTCTGGTTATCTGGGGTTTGAGTGGAATATCTCCTTTTTATTTTTTTTCTGTTTTTTTCTGTGCCTGTTGCAAGGGTATCACAGTACTTTGGTTAAATATCTTTCTAGGGCAAAAGGGAGATGGGTGACATGTTAAGTAGTTGTTGAAACTTTAGAATAATTCAATTCAAACCTCCAGTGACTCTCTGTACTTACCTGGGTTGTTTATTAAGACCTTGTGCTTGAGATAGTAATTTGAACTCGTGCAGCCAAAATTTTCAGGGTGGAGCTCCTTTTTCTTCACTATAACCAGCTGAGATAGACATCTCATCTAAGCAAAATATCTAGGTTCCCTCCATAGAAGCCAGACTGGACTTCTTGACGTTCGAATTCATTAATCCCATCTTAAGAAATATACCTGTTATTTAAAATAGGTGGCATCTGACATCACACAGGAGCTTGTACCACTATTATGCTGAAAAGGGAATTGTCTCTATGCACCTGAAGACAATTTGCCAGCTCTATGCAGTCTTTGAGCAGATACCTAAGAAGTAGTCACCACTCGCTAAATTAAAAATAAATCACAATAAGCTTACAAAAGCTCTCATGCCTTACCAAAGCACTGGTCCATAGCTAGGATGGTGAGTCAGGCACAAATCCCATTAAACTCAAAAGGAAAGATTTCCTACTGACTCCCGCAAGCTTGCAATAGTGTCTCTTCTCTTCATTAAATTTCAGTTATTTTTGCCCAGGCCCAACTCAAGACTCATTACTCAAATTTCTCTGTGCTTGAAAGGCTCAGAAAGACACCACTGAAAGAGAAATGGGCCCAGCATGTGCTTGGTTTAGGCTGCCAGGTGTCTGCCCACTTCAGAAACCTTCAAGTACATGAGAACAGGAAAGAAACTGCTCTCTTAAAGTATTTCTACTGAGATGCAATGTAGGCCAATAATAGTAATGGTGATGACAATGGAAACATGTAGCACCTGGAAGGAATGAAACCAAGGGAAAAAGAAGGCTGGATTGAGAAAGATGAGAGAGTGTCGGGAGGTTGGTGGCCACCTTCAGTTGTCTTCATGCCTGATCTTGGAGGCTTAGGCACACACACATACAGCAGCGTCCCATGTCATTCTCAAGGAAACAACATGGGCCAAATTCTCAATGAGATCTAACATTCTGACAGGTTTCAAAGTAGGAAAAGGTCTCCATCCCCCCACCTCTTCCTAAAATATAACATGAGAGCTTCTTCTAGGCTGGATATGACATGTGTACACTACATGGTATATCCAGACAGGCTTTCTTGGAATCAGACAAGCCCTTTAGTAGCTGGATACTAAAATATGTGCCAGGATATCATCTACTCAAAGATCCATAGAAATAGTCCCCACACTGAGTATTGTACTGCCCTGTGTGGGTGGCTTGGGGACAGCTCTGTACCACCATCTATCTCAGGTTCTGTTGATATAGCTGTGCTTTCACGGTGTAAAGAGGAGGTGAAATAGATTGGTGAGTGGCATTGAAGACACCTGCTCCTGCTGTCTGTGTACCAGAGGTAAGGGGGTCTTCAATATGTTGAGAGTCAAATCATGTTTGTGCTGGGATATCCTAAACTTGGCCCAGGAAATGGCTTTTCCTAGCAAGAAAAGGCCCCGTTTTATCATAATTCCCATAGATCTACACTGCACAGGACTCACCCTCCTATCACCAGCCAGCTATGAGGTTATCTGTCTCTCACATCAGAAGAGATGTGTGCTCATGAGCTCATAAGCTTGTTCCTTCACACATCCAGATAAGATACTTCTTTTGCATACTCAAAATCTCCCTCAAGTGAGCCAACACCTTAGCTTTCTTATTCACAAAGAAACTTTTTTGCAGACAAAACCCTTCACCCCTACACACACTTCATCTCTTCTTACAGAAGTCAGGGATCTAGCTAAATTCTTCTCTCTAACACATGCAAAATATGCTTCATTCTCCAAAGGTATGCTCAAAACCTCTCAACCCCATAAACAAAATCTTTTCTATCCACAAAGTGACTCCTATTTTTCATTCCCCAAAGGCCTTCTCACACATATATTCACTCTTAACTCATATACATTTCTCCCACCTCCAAGCTCACCGTGACAATGCTTTGACAATATGACCGAGCAGGGCTTTTGATGTTGAAATGGGATTTTTCCCAATGAAAATCAATCCATCTCTCTCAAGAGATGTTTGTTTCTCTTCCCCCAGACTTCAGGCTTCCTCCCAATTATTGCTCAGCCTGCTTCACACTGCAGTGGAGGCTCGGACATGTACCCCTGCATGTCTGCCATCACAGTGCAGCATACTCAGTGCTTGGGAGCTGAACAGACACGTTGGCAGGATCCCATCTTTACTGGTGCTGCATGAAGCCTATGTATTTCCCTTGTGGCTGCTCCCATCCCAGATGAAGAAGGAAAAAAAAGAGGAAGAAGCTTTTATTTTTTTCTGTCCCTGCAAATGCTCAGAAGCCTGCAGGGCTTTTCATGGAGAACAGTTTTCACATGGCTTTAAGATTGCAGTACTCCACAAAAATAAATGATGACTGCTTTTTCCCCAAGCACCTGTACTACTGCATGCTGCTACAATGAGCATATCAAGCGACAGCATGGGAAAATGTGGCTATTCAGGATAGCTCTGTATGGTAAGCTGTGTCCTTTCCAGGTCCTCACATATGCCAGCTATCTTTTTTGTACCCAGTACTCACTGGAATTTGAGCACACGTCATCTCAGATAACTTTAGCTGCTGAAATTGGCACCCAAATACTTCTGTCAACTCCCTTTATCAACAGATCAGTATCTCCCAAGGGTGATTCAATCCATCCTCATATAGGTGTTTAGCACAGCTGCAAGGGATAAAACTCTAGAGAGTAGATTACAGGTGATTTGTTTAAGGTCAGTGATCATTTTTTTCAGCGGTCAAAATGCGGTCACACTTTCTGTGTCCATAGCAATAAGAGATTCATCATGTTTTCCATCAGCCTTAATGGTTTTCAGGACAGCAGAATATCTTTCTGGCAGAATGCATCCACCTGCTACAAGACAGCATTCAGATGGGAATGAATTAGAAATATGGAAAAGGCAATCTTCTTGCTACAAAATCTCTTCAGGACAATCTGTTTCCCAAAGTAAAGAGTTTCAGTGCCCATTCCAGAGAAACAGTTTCTTAAAGACTTCCTCATGGACTCAGACAAAGTCTTACAGGAAAGCAAAGAAACAAACAAAAAAAAATACCCAACCCATAACTCTTTTCTGTGAGTTGCAAACAATATTCAATTGCACTCAATATACTTTGAAAGTTTTCAAGTATTGGATCAAATCCCATGGCAATGTATACATGAGTATCATTAAAACTTTAGTTTTACTAAAGGGGATGTATTTACTTAAGGGGATGTATTCAGATTTAAGAAACTATAAATGACATCCCAGTAGAAGCCAAATGCACCCTGAGACCATGAAGCAGCTAGAGAAAGACAGTGGGAAAACCTAAAATTATTCTGGACTGTAAAATAAGAATCTTAAACCATTATCATGACAAGCAGACATACCAGAAAATTTGAAACAAGTGTTTTTCTCTACCACAGAATTATTTTAATTTTGAGACTTCAAAAAATTTTAAAATTCCAAATTCAAAATTGTGCAATAAAGTCTGAGAATAAAT
>JANRGW010036596.1:0-48702 GCA_024733675.1 Psilopsiagon aymara | reverse complement strand
AATTATTTTAATTTTGAGACTTCAAAAAATTTTAAAATTCCAAATTCAAAATTGTGCAATAAAGTCTGAGAATAAATGTTGATAATTTGAGACATTCCCATCAAAAGGTGCATTTTGATAATTTTTGTTTTGATACAAGGTTATTTTCCTCAGATTTTTTTTAACTACAGATTATCATTGGCCTATAATCAAGAGCCATTTTTATCCTGGAATGTAGAAATGCGATGTTTGGAGAATTTCAAAACTTATTAAAGCCTTTATTTATTTATTTTTTTCAACAGTTGTAGAATGACCTACTGAGGTATTCTGATCTACACCAGATGGTCTGAGCTCCATCACAGCTAGGTTTATATAGCTGGAAGCAGCACATTACCAAACCCAGCCCTGTGCACAAATAGCTTCAATTTTGACGAAAGCATTCTTGATGAAAAACACTTAGCTGAAAAATTCCCAGGAAAACTTCTCAAACTTCTCTAGAGAATGTCATTTCCCCTTGCTATGGGACCCAAACTATGCATTTACCAAGGCTTTCCCTAGTCCAATTTTGTGTATAGTAGGTAAAGGAATATTCTCTGCAAAAATGAAGAGATGTTAAAATGGAATACTGAATTGATTTATTTTTAAAGAACCCAAAGTACATTTTTTGGCAATTTGAAAACATTCTAGCAATCCATAATTGCAAATTGGGCTGGAGGAAAAAAATAAGAATAAGCATGAATACATGTGCAGAGTAAGTTTAAAATAAAAATGCAGAAATTAATTGGTTTCAAATCCTACTTGATGGAAATGTATTTGATGATCCTGATATTGTATTGACTACAAAGAGGCATGTCTATTTTTTGAGCAGTACCAGTTTGGGATTTTTTAATAATTTTTTTTTTAGTTATAACTCATGTTTCGATTGGACTTAGCTGCCCTTCATACCAAAATGTCACACTATCCCAGATGAATATTACCACAATGTCACAATATCCTGGCTGAAGCCATCTGTGCCCTGGAAGAGAAGTTATTGCAATTTCTCCCTCCTCCTTTTACAGCGCAGGAATGTTAAGTACAGAGATCTGGATCCCACCACGTACCACTTGCTCAAGGTCACGGTGGAAGTTCTCTGAGTATGGCACTAACTCTGTTGGCATTACTTTAAAGATTAGCTCAAAACCATATCCTTTGTAATTTGAGTTCTTCTTGATATAGTTACAAATTATTGTTTTTTTCCACTAGTATTTGAACTGAAAGATTTGCAAGGTCTTTATGATTCAAGGCAGAAAATCCCCCACTTTCAGTGCTTCCTTTGCTAGAAATCCCCAGCTGAAGGAGTCACTCCCATGTGAAAGAAGCAAACTGTTTCAGCAGCCCATGATTTACAAGCCACCCATGAGACTTCCTGAAGTGTACTCAGGCGGCACACTGAAGAGACAGGGTAACTTAGTCCCTTTCTCACATCATAGTTCCTGTTTTCCTGAGGAGGAAATTACTTTCTGACCTAACAAGAGAGGGACCAGCGACACTCATCCCTCACCTCAGCTCTGAGGAGTTGGTGCCATGGATGGCAGTGGAGTTCTGTCCATTTTCCTCTTTGGCATTATCTAGTCTTGTTTCATGTCCTATGGCTCACCACAAACACAGGTGATAGCCAGGACTTCCCTGTTGATTACTCAGTTTCTCATAGAAACAAGAAAGAATCTGAGAATCTGGTTGCTTTAATCAACAAACTAATGCTGATTTACACCCAGTCATTGTCTGGTCCAAACCCCCATGAGAAAAAAAAACAGGAGATGCTGCAAAGCTCCTCTTCTTTTCCCCAAGGTAAATGCCTTTTCCCAAAGGACAATTTCCAAAGACAATGCCTTGCAAAGATATCCAACTACATCTTGCAGTGTCTATCCATCATGGGGTATTTACTGCGCTAACAATAAGGGAAAGCTCTCCTTAAAGATACATGGGGGGATCTCTAACATTGCTTGTGTATGTGTGTTGTGCAGAAGGATCAAAGGGGAACTAGTCATCATCAGATCTTTATTTGCTTATTGCATTTTTGTAAGTTGAGAGGTCACTCTTGAATAGTCCATTTCATGGTCATTTTCACAGGACTATAAAATATCTTTCTCTTTATCATTCCCTGAAGCAAATGTTTTTCAAAGTAAAGGTCATTCTCAGATATCTGCTGAAGAGTAAATTTCCATGGAAAAAAGCATTTGAAAGGGAAAGATCTCCAGCACCATTTCAGTGGAATTACCTGCTTCACAGTTTTAAAACCTTGAGTGTTTCTTAGACATTGGTAGTTCCCTGTCAATGGGATTGTTCAATGAAAGGGCAATTTGATGACAGTTAGACAGCTCAGGATTAGAGTATTCTCAAATTCTCCCAAATTCTCTCAAAACCTGTTTCTGAAATGGCCCTGGAAACAATCTTTTCCTTACATATTTGAGGAAGACTTCAGCAAATCCTGCTGAGACCAGCAACAACTTTCCAGCAGAGACTTCTCTAAAGGAGAAGAAGGCTCATGCCTTTTGGACAAATCCTTGGTGCAGAACTTGAAAGCAGCAGTTCAGTCAGGAAAGCTGGATTTTTTCCCAAGTTTCTCTCTGCCTTCCAAAATACACACACATGAGCACACAGCTCCTTTACCATTCAGTTGGGCTTTTCTGGAAAACCACAGGAGGTGTCATGGCTTACTTTAAGGAAGTCTCAGGGCTGGTGATATCTACTAAAATAATGCATTCCAGGCAGAGAGAAATTAATTTAACCCATGCTCCAAGACCACTCCAAGCCTACAGTCTGGCCTTGGCCATTGGTTAGTCAGTGGTCAGCCCCAAATATAGTCAAATCTTCCTGGCATCTACCTGCACTGTTGCCAGCAGAGGAGCAATAAGCTTCTCACTGAGGTCAGTGAAGCTTGCATGCAATAAAATCTGCTACTTTGGGGATAAGATTGAATGAATAGGTCTGAACACACTCAGATAAAATAAGATTCAGCTTTGAGTGTCTCTATTTAGCTGATCCCCCAGTACTTTGCTCCAACTCTTACTTCATCTGTAGCAATTGCCTTTGCTGCTCACATTCTGCTCAAAACCAAGAGCTACTTCTGGAGAATGTCATCTCACAATACTGAACATAAACTTCCAAAACCACCACCAACCCAAGCCCCACCAGTCTGCTTCCTCCCATGCCAGGTTAAAAAGATACATACTTTGACAGAAGCTGGGTTAAATTCAACTTCTTTGGGGGCTTCTGGTTCTGCAGGTTTAGGTGCTGGTTTGGGTTCTTCCTTCTTAGGTTCTGCCTTCTTGGGTTCAGGCTTCTTAGGAGCCATGTTGGTTTGCTGGTGAGCTGCTTTAGAAAGGGGGAGAAGGAGACAGACAGACAGGAAAGAGGTGGCTGCTACAGAATAAATCACCAGCGCACACAGGTCTTTATCCCTATCCAGTCTCTTGAAGTCACACATTATGTCAGTCTCAGACCTGTCACATGCCAGAGATTACAATAGGGCCACGGCTATAAAAGGACAAGACATTTACTCGGCTATTTTAGAATTATGGGATATGGTATTGTTACGAATTGACACTTAAATGGAAAGAGAGTTTGGGGGTTTAGGGCTGAGTCTGGCACTGGGTCAAAAATTTCTGGTTGTGTGTGCATGCATGTACATGTGCAAGGGGAGAGGTTGGGTTATGGCTCAGGTCCCATCAATGGGTTTTGTCCTCCCCACGGCTGTGCTGACAATTACCTTCCTACTTCACTTGCAGAGCATCCCTCTTTCAGTCAGTACTGCACCCTGGCCTTTGTTGTGCTGCAGTTCATTAAATGACAAGCACAGATATGTATTTTGACAGAGGACAGACCTATGTGGGGGACTGACCACCAACATGTCATCTAGTGCAGGGGAGAGTTCATGCCTCAGATCACACATTGGTGTTCTCCTGGGAATGTACAAAGAATCAGTAGGGCTTATAGCATAATGCATCTAACAAGGAGGGAAACATCACACACACACATGCATACTACACATATGGTCTGGGATAGTACTGGGTGTCTGCAAGTACATCCTCATGGCTGAGATTTTCCAGACCATTTTAGAGACTTGAATGACAAATTCCTATTAAAATAACTAAGCTAAGGGTATCTCTTTGAAGTTTGTCTAATCCCACAGCTACTTTGATTCAAATAACCCCCTTTCAAAGCAAATTGAACTTAACAATTTTTAGATCTGCATTTGCTTATGTCCATTTTCTAAATCAGAAGATTACACTTCCACATTGCCTGGATTTTATTTTTTTTTCCCCCATAGAATGGTTTGGGTTGGAAGGGACCTTCAAGCTCATCCAGTTCCAACCCCCTGTCAATACCTGAAGGTTATTGCATAAAGATAACCACTCCAGTTCAGGAAGCTCATGAGGCAGAAATTTCTGGAATGTGTTTTGAGGATGTATGTTTCTTTGCATAGAATCCCAGACTGGTTTGGTTTGGAAGGGACCTTAAAGACCATCCAGTTTCAACCTCTCTTCCACAGGCAGGGACACTTTCCACTAGACCAGGTTGCTCCAAGCTCTGTCCAACCTGGCCTTGAACACTACCAGAGATTGGGGCAGCCACAGTTTCTCTGAGCAACCTGTGCCAGGACCTCACTAGCCGGACAGTAAACCAATTTCTCTTAACATCTTTTCTCTACTACCAGTTTGACCAGAACTCAGTTTCCAAAATGTGGACCAAGAACAACCTGGTCTAGTGGGCTTGGAACTGGATGATCCTTGTAGTCCCTTCCAACTCAAAATCATTCCATAATTGTATGTGTCTCCATGAGAAGCTGTGAAGAGTTCTGTCTACTCACTCCGCCTAGGCCAGACTCTAGTACTGACAACTCCCTTCAGTTCACAAAAGCCATAAGACCTGCTCTGATGGAGCCCACCAGACCCAACTCATGTTTGTATGGTCACGTGGGGAAGAAGTTTCTGACAACAACTTTCCAATATACTCACTATGACAAGTGCAGGTAAGGGAGAAATTCAGCTACATTTGGTCCCTGGGTTGTAAGGTGGGATTTGTTTGCATTGGAGGTATGACTGAAATGAGCCAGATGATCCTACCTGGCCTGCAACTACCATTGCAGAAGAGCCTCAGTCTCCCATAGGGTCTGTGCCAAAACTTCATACCTGCCAGTCCCATACATATCTCAGATACCATAGGGTATCAGAAATGGCTCCAGAACCACTTAGGTAGGCAAATGAATCCCATCCCCTGTGAATTATTAAACTAGAGGACACACATGGAGTTCTGGAGAGGCCTTTGAAGGCAGAGGCATCTCAAATGAGTGAATCCATAGACACCTACAGCTCAGAGGTGCATCACTCTCACACTGAATATATGGGCTAGATCTCTGTTGACTGCAGTGGGAGCAGAGCCACAGAGTTCACATAAACATATTTATATTGTAGACACATAAATTAAGTGACATAAACCCTACCTGGGCTGAATTCTATCTTCTGAGATTTCCTTCAAATTACAAAGCCCCAGAGTAGAGAGTTTTCTGCAGGTTTTGAGTTCTCATTTGGCCATTTTCTGTTCAGGGAAAACAAGAATGAAGTGTGGAAAGATGTACTCTGCTGACCAGAATAAGTGATCCCTGCAGACTTTGCAAGTTGTATATATTTCTGCTAAGAAATAACAGAAATCATGCACTGTTTTCATGCCCTGTAAAAAGTTTTGCTGCATTGATTTCTGCATTGAAATGTGTCATGGGTGAAGAACTGTGAGAGCTTTCTACAGACCCAAAGAAATACCAGGGAGTAATTTAACCATATTCTCCCACTACAAACTTCTTGAATGGCATTGTAAGAGCCAGGACAGACCCAGGAAATTCTAGGTTTTAATTCAAAGTGCGAATCTGTAATGCAAATTAGTGTGCACTCTAAGAGAAGCCATGACCACAAAGACAACGTCTGAGCAGGCAAAAGCACACACATGTGTTTTGCATGACATTTTAAAAAAACACCAGGTCTTATTCCTGAACTGAAAACAGCACTGGAAAATACCAGGCAATTAAGACGCCAACAGCAGTTCAACAGCAGCTTGGGATCTTGTCAGCTCCACCTCTGTGAGATAAGAAGAGACCATAATAACAGGGAGAGTCATATTTCACTTTGTCTTCTGAATTCCACGATAAGCATGGTTGTGGGGTTTGTTGGTAGGTTTCCCCACAGTTCAGCTGTTCTCTAATAAATATACATTAGAAAAATAACAGTAAAAAACAATCCAGAATGGTGCCTGGAAGCTCACCTCTGTCGATTCTCAGCCAAAATTCAGGAGTCATACTGTCATACAAGGGTTATATCAATATGGGGTTTTATATATTCAAGATAAAGTAAATTCACAGTACAGCTGACGTGACACAGAGATGATCCTTTGCACTTTGGCCAAAATCAAAACTGCTGCCACTTCTTGTAAACTGTCAGCTCTGCTTGGAGGGGAGGCTTCTGGCAATGACAAAAAATCCCAGTTAAATACTTTGGGATTTGATTCAATTGCTTACCTGTCTGTTTCTCTTCTATACCCCTGGCACATTGCCTCCTGGCTTCTGCTTAATTTACTTATGTAGGCCAAACAATAACCAAAATACCCTAACAGATCAGCCCTTTCACACAGCTTCTGGTGGTTCTTCACTTTTGTTTTTCATCAGGATGTAACACAGATGGCAGGCAACAGCTTCATCTATGTGATTACTACATGTATGTATAATTATCTTTATTCAAATATACAATGTCAAGAAAAACAGGGAGGTACATCATGGGTTTTAAGTACCTGCAGGGCTGGCTAACTACTGCTGGGTGGATGTCTTGGAAAAATGCCATGGTTTAAAGATATTCCAATGCCCTCTAAATCTTTGCAAACAGACAAATCAAGGCAGTCAATCTTGCCCTAAATCCCCCATTTGTCTCTTCCACGAGGATCCCTAGAGTCCCCACAGCTGCAAAAAAATCCTGACCAAATAACCCTCTTCCTATTAATAGGTTTTGAAAGGCAGGGAGCAGCGGGGGGAGTCCTCTTTATTTTGAAGTCATGTTCACAGCAGATGTTAGCAGCAGATCTCAGTGCCAAAAAGCTGTTCTAATGTCCTACATGAGAGGCTGGGTTAGCTGTGAATTTTCTAAAATCCTCTTGATCATCAGGGTAAGACGAGTTTCTCCTGAAAGATGGATCAGGTTAATCTTCAAAGAGAACAGAGCTCATCAAGACATTTTCCAGAGAAAAAAAATATTAAATAATTTAGGAACCAGAAAAATAGAATATAAGTGAAAACAAAATATTTTGGCCAAAATCTGAACTGTTTCAATTTGGGAATACTGCCACAGTGCCTTATGATTCTCTGGTCTTTGATAAGTCTGTCTGTCATATGGAATGGAATGCTGGAATGTCTGCTGGAATCACAGAACATCCCAGTTTGGAAGGGACCTCAAAAGATCATCTGGCCCAAGAAAAGGAGCCTAGATAAGTCCATCTAGCAGTCTTACCCCATTTACTGCAATTTACCATACTCCTCCTTGGTCCAAGCGGAGGAGTTGGTATAGAGAATGAGAATTGTCTCTTTCTGAGGACAATAAAGACCTGAGAAAAATTAAGAATTTTCATGAAATTTTGTTGTGGGATATTTTAATTGAACTATTTGGTGCCAAAATGTTTCACTTTTCAGATATTTGAATTCTCAACAGAATAAACATCCCTCTCCCCAAATAGTTTGTGGGGTTTTTTTTCCTGTTAAAAATAAAATTAATCTTTGAGTTTAGACTTTAATTCTCTCCTCAGAATAAGCTGTTGATGGAAACTGTCCAGACATCTTCAAATGAGAGGCTGAGAGCACGTCAAAGATGTTTCTCTCTCCACCTAAAAGTGGTTGAGCAACTTTTCCCAATAAGGAATGCTGTCCTTACAGTTGTGAGATGGCCACAGCTTGAGTATCTTCCCCAGAGAACAGAGAAAAAGTGTTTTTAGAAGATTTGTAACCAGAAGACAATTTATTTTACTGCTTTTTCAGTCCCTAGCACAGCAGATGTCAGCTGTTGGATGAAGAAAGCAATCTGCAAACCACATCTGCTTGTATGCTACTCAACCTCTGTACTTTATATAATCAAGTTATAAACAGAAAATCAGATATTTTCAAATGCTGGTGGCACTTCAAAGATAGTTAATGAAAAAAATATAAAACCAAATGGGACTTCTCTCCCTATTTTTTATTAGCTATACAGCTCATCAGTTTTTCCATCCATGTCTTAACACCTGAGTGGTTCAAACAAGACAAGAAAATACTGGAAGGAAGAACAAAAGAGGATGTACTTGCATGGAGAGAGAAGGATGTGGTAGGCCATTTGAGAAGGGGTTTATCTGATGGGAAGTTGCTCTGAGCAAAGGTAGAAGAAGGCAGGAAGAAAGGAAAAAATAAGAATTTTCTCAAAGATTATTGTTACTTCTCCCAGTTTCCATAGGATGAATTGCCCACTTCTCCCTATAGGAGTATCAGCTGTGAAGAAAAGCAAATGCCTGCCTTTGGAGCAACACTTCAGCTGCTGTAAATCAGAGAGTTCCACTAACTTCAAGAGAACTATGTTGATTTATGCCAGCTGCGGATATGGACCAGAATAGTAGATAGTCTGGCAGTAACCGTCTTAGTTTCTGACTATTGAGATCAGGAGACCACATGTTTGCTGCTCATCTTGGGGGGCTGGGGGTGGGAACGGAGGCAGGGAGAGGAAGGCAAAAAAAATCTGTCTCTTTGCGTAGAAAATGCAGCACTAAATACACCAAACAGTGCTGGTGACACAAAACTCAGTGGAAATGTGCTCTTGCTCATGAAGACATATGGGATTTAGTAGAAAATGAATATATAATGGATCCTGAGACTATATAGGTACCATGGGATGATGAACAGAAATGAAATGTTTTCTATATTGCAGCCTTAGCTAACTTTTGAAAACCTGTTCCAAGGACAGTAAAAGCATGACAAAATCAACAAGATCTTTCAGTGGTTTGTTAAAAAGAAGAAATGTTAGATATCAATTGAAAGGACTAATTACCAGCTATTTTGCAGACTTCATGATAGCCTACTTCTTTTAAGTATGAAATTACCTAGTTCCTATCAGAACTTCAGCATCAATGAAATGTCTAGCTTTTAGATCAGCTGTGCCTTTTCTTTGTTAAAATGAAGCAACACCCCCAAATGGTCATTCCTTCCATCTTTTGTTCTTTACAACAGATAGGAAGAATGTCCTTCTACACTTTTCTTTCGCTATATCTATTGGCAAAGGAAGATCCAGTTGTTCACATTGGAGGCTTAATTTTCAGATGTTTAAAGTAAGGAAATTCCACATTTCCATACACATACAGCCTATTTCATCCCCATTAGGACATATCATTTTTTCTTTCAGGAAAGGAATAAAATAATGTATTCCATTTTTTCCAAAAGGAGCATACCTACTTCCAGCCATCAAAGGTTTTTATGTGTTTGTCTCTGGGACTCACCAGAGTCTGAGAACTCTTCTCCTTTGAGGACTTACAGGCTATGGGCAAGTTAACTCATGATCTTCTCAGGGACAAAGAGAAATGATCAGCCTCAGCTACTGACAGGTTGACAGCTGGTTACTATCCAAACCCTGATCACTGGTTACTTAGCAGGTAAGTAAATACTTCTCTTTGAGGTGACCTTGCAGATCCTAAAGCAGATGCTGAAGGCAAAAGTGGTAAATACATATTCATTTACCTAGAAGTCCCCACTGCCATCACCACTTTGTCATTACCTTGTGTTTTCAACTTTATAAAGTCCACTATAAGAAAACTGAGATGGCTGTTCTCAATGATGATGTGGCATTTTCCTCTCTTCCTTTCTGCACTTTTCTCTATTTTTTGGTACTGTAAGTGATCAGCAGCTCATATGGCATTGCAAATATTTTTTACATCCTTTGGCTGTCTCCACTTGTGCTGCAATGTGGCTGCTGTAAATTTCAAAGCTCAGCATTTCATATTTTTACTAAACCACTATCAGAGACAGCTGCTGTGCAAGGGGTGGGCAAAGGTGGTATTCTTCAGTTCTTCCAAACTGTTTTGCTTTCAGTGGCATTAACTTAAAAGCAGTCCAAGGGACTGTAAGTAACAACTTCCCTATTCTAGCAACCTAAAGCGAATTCACAGGGATCTAGCTCTGTTCTAGGAAAATAATCCCAAAGGGGCCAGTGATAGATGCAGGGAGGGGGGAAAGTAATTTATCTGGATTTACAGCAAAGTCTGAGAAGAGGGGATATCCCAGAAGACTTCTCTTTCCACTAGTATTAAACCAATATATCACACAATGGAGAGAATGTGTGAGGTATATTGGGAAGCATCTTCACACAGACCTGTAATCAAATGCCGATTTTATTTGTTCCAATGTAGACAAATCATGGTGGTATATCAGGCCTCTTACAGCAAAGTTTTTTCAGTGGCCCTTCAGAAATTCAAGTTTTTCTGTCACCTCCGGATTCTGAGCACTGGCCACTATTAAATACCTCGTGTAATCAAGATTCTTCTTTCAACCTTAAAAAAACATACTCTATTCAGGGCTGCAGTTGACTCTCCTTATTTGAAGACATCATAAGGCAGCCAAGTTTGTTCTCACACTGGATCTACAAATCATTCTTCCCGCTCTCTTTGTTTTGTATTATTCAATATAAATTGAATATTTAGGGCCTATTTCAGGACCACTTTTAGGAGCTAATAGAAAAAAAAACATGGATAAAGGCGTATATCACATTCTCTTGGAAATTGTCTTCCTTTTCAAAGGCATCTGCATCACTCCACTTAGCAGACAAGAAGCCTGGAAGACTAATCAGGATAGGTAGTTATATGAAATGAGCTCCAGCCAAATGAAACTGCATTTCAGGCTGTGAAGTTGGGTTAACATCTGCAGTACTGCAAATTTGGGGTCAAAGAAGGCTGTAGACTGTTTGAAACTCCCACTTTTCAGTTCTGATGCTATCAGAGTGATGTTGACACTCACAAATTGTCTGGGGAGCTGTCTCTACTCCGGGCAATACCAAAGCCCAGACCCAGTCTGTCAGAAGTTGTTTCAGGAGATACCTCAACTGTAGCATTAAGCACAGCTTAGAGATGCTCAGATCTTACACTGTCTCCTGATGTGATGGGAGATGAAGGCAGAAATCCCACATAACAGGAAACAGCATCCAACAACTCAGTCCTCTGTTTGAAATTTCTGTTCAACAACAAACATAGACGTACCCAGTTTATCTAATTTTTGCTTCCTGTAGGCCAAATCCTACTTGGAGATGAGCTCTAACAGCTTCAAAAGAACCACAAGACTCATGATCTGGCCCTGCTACTCATTTCTCTATTGCTTTTTTATTAACAGAGAAATTTGAAATCATGAGCCATAACTGTAAAAGGCAACTTTTACAGCGATGATGAAGTAATTTATACCTTGTTAGCATTTATCATTATCTTGATGTCCCAGGAGAAACCAGAATTCCTCCTTTCTAGTTATAGACATGGAGAAAAAATAATTTAAAAAAATGCAAACTATAGAAATAAAATCAAAAAATTATTCCATACATATAAATGGAAGATAAAAGGGGAATGGGAAGTGTTATCCTAACCCTTTTTTTTTCCAATGGAAGGATAGTTGATTTGACCAAGTTCAGAGCTTCTGTAACGGAATTCAGAAATCAATAAAATTCTCATGTTTCCACACTGCACTATATGATCTGGGAGTTGAATACAATTCCTGCAGAAGGCACATGGTGAATGTGACGGGAACATACTCATGAAACCTTGTACAGCAATGTATTAACAGTAAATACTTTACTTGGTCTTGATGCTATTTAAAAAAATTATATATATTTTTTAATAAGCAGAATGGATATTAAGGGGGAACATGGAGTCTTTTCTTTCTTGGTGTCACAGGTGTAACATTACTGTCACTTCCCAAAATACTAATCTTTTTTCATGCAATGGAATTTCTGGCTGGGTTGTGAAACTCAATGCCCCCTATAAAGGGGTGTAACCCAGTCTGGATCAACAGCTTGGGAACAATAGAGCTGGCTGGCAAATGAATGCCAGGAATGTCCTGGGCTAAAGGACTCAAGGGCTAGCTCCACTCTGTGCTCTTGAAACCCTGGGAACCCTCCACCAGACACTGCTTAACTGAAGAAGCCTTGGAGGTATGAAAAGAGAGCTTCACTCTGGCAGAGTTAACATTCAAAGATGTGCAAAGCACATGGAGATCCAGATATGCCCATGGATAGTTTGTGATGTACAGACACAATTCAGCCAACAGGGACTATGTTCCCATGCTAACCCCCCAGCATTCATATCCAGGACTTGCTATAGCATGTATTTCTAGTTATATTTATCGCCCTGCCTTTGTTATCATCTTATCCTTTTATTTCTTTTTTTTTTTTTTTGTTGTTGTTGATCAGATGGCACATTTCTGAAGGAGCTTGAGATTTTTTTTTAAAAAAAGGTGTCCAATAGATTTATTTTTTGTCTTGACATCTAATTAAACTTTCACTGTTCTTCAAAAATTACCAATTTCCCCTTTTATGTTGTACTCTTCCTTCTCTTTTCCCTTGTTTTTTAGCTGAGCCAAGAGATTTCCCATATACATCCTCAAGAAGCTAGAATAAGATTTGGACAGATATCTAATGACTAAGGATGGCATGAGCTCTATAATTGGTCGTTGATCCACTGCTAACATTCACTGAACCCACTGAAGAGGGTAAGGATATGGAAAAAGTGACATAGAACCTATGCTCCACCAAGTGTCTTCTGTGTTGTGTTACCCACAGTGGATATTAGTCTCCTTTAGAAGCAACTAATGAGTCATGTCCCATGAGTGTTGCCTACAGGATATCCTGCACACAGCACACAGAAAGGCAAATCCTTTTGCCTGCCAAAATAGCAATTTATTACCAGTGGTTAGCACCTACCAGCAGTTGAAGAAGTGCTGTGTTTCCCTTTCAAGATCCCAAAGAGGTGTCTGAGAGCACATTAAAACTTAATGTATGCTGGGACTAAGTCCACAAGTGGACCTTGGACTCCAGTTCATGGGATAAGAGACATGTGATCCCCAGCAGCTCAGGCCAGTCACATTTTGGTTTTACAGTACACCACAAGGACATAATGAAAGAAGAGAATTCCTGGGAAGAATGACTCCAATTCATACTTACTGCTGTCAACAAACCGGAGATATGCTTGACCATTTTGAAGAATTTCACAAAACCTAAAAGTGGTTCTGTAAGAATGTTCTGAGGTTCTGATATCAAAGCATATTTGCTTTCTGTCTGGCTTGTTACACTGGCTTATCTGGAGCAGAAATAAATATAGTGCATTGCTACATGCATGTACTATAAATACATATAGCCTGCTGCATACATACATAAGCATATAGCAGGAAGAGAAAAATACAATGTAGTTCAATCAATCTTTCAAGGAAATTCTGCATTTCTGTTTTTTAGATATACATGAATTTGTGCATATTGCAGTCATATAATCGTATATATATATCATACATACATACATATACATACACACACATATATATCTCATAAACATACATATATAATCATGGTGTCCCTGCCCATGGCAAGGGGGTTGGAACAAGATGATTTTTAAGGTTTCTTCCAACAGAAGCCATTCTATGAGTCTATATTATGCATATGGTAAATATGAAAACATTAATAACATTGTTGTTTTAAAAACCCCCAAACAACCAAACAAACCAAAAAAAAACCCAAAAAAACAACCTCCCGAACATATCTAAACCTGTCTGTTAATTTTGCTCTTAATGACAAGAGGGTTTTATGCTGCTTATTTTTTCTGCCAGGAGCATTGGATAGACACAAGGTTCCTGAAATTCATGGCACAGAGAACATGGTAGAGGAATCTTCTGGCATGATAAAGGGGACCTGGGGCTTGGTAAGGGAGAATCGGAATAATGCAGAGAGATTTTTTGTTAGCTGAGGGTGACAATGATAATTGTTTAGTGTTCAGGTAAGACCTGAGGAGCCATGCAGTCCTCAGATGTCGATTTTGCAGCAGATCCTATATTGGGCACAGAGTGATCTCTTTAGTAAACAGGTCTCAGTCCCACAGGTATGAGTGAAAAGGTGGATGGCATGATTTGTTCAGATCTCCCTCAGTGTGAGAGCAGTCATGATAAATGGTTCAGTGTATCTTCAGAAGATATGCAACTATGACTATTTTCTGGGATTCACCTAACCACACAAAGTAAACCTAATGAAATGAATGCAGAGTACAACACAGAACTAGACATTGCTGCATCCCATTTCCTATCCTCAGCTGATGAGAAAACTATAGAGAAAACTGCTTATGGATATTAATTTTATGAACATTTTTTCATTTAAAAAAAAAAAAAAAGCCTGCTAGGCATCTTTGCCTGTACATGACCATTCAGTGTAGAAAAACTACAGAAAAAGAGAGGTTTAAGAACATGTCAGATAGATAGAGGACCTAACAAACAGGTAGGTTTCCCAGGTATTGTAGAGTTTGATTTTGTCCCATTTGTGTCATGTTGAATGGCAGCTGTAGATAGAACAGTCGGATTCACTACATCACTGCAGTCTGAAACAAAGCAGCATGTCAACCTCTCTCACATCTGGCCTGCCAAGAGGGAAAGACTGAGTGCAATCTGATGACAGCATTGTTCTCCCCATTCTCATAAAACACTGAGTCTACCAGACTTTCCCTTCTGGTTCATCATCTGTGAAATGCATGGTTTCACAAAACATCAGATCCCCAGCCACTACTCACAAGGTGTTAGATGAAGTGATGGGCCTTGCTCGGATCTCAGAGTAATAGGAGCCATATGACCATCTGACTTGTTACAACACTACCTCAGAAGTTGATTTAAGTCAGGAATAAAGGGAAGGAGCTTCCAGTTGTGTAAATCCTCATCCAATGAGTACTGGTTGATAAGGGATGAAAGCCTACTCTTGTGAAGTGGGGATGGCCATGTGTATGCAGCCCACTCATCTCACCCAAATAACAGCTCATCAAATCCTGCAGACAGGTAGACAGAGATACAGAGGTAGGTTTGTTTATTTTTGTATGGGAAAGGGGAGGCAGATTTCCCTCAGGTACTGTCAAACAGAGATCCAAATAATATCAACTGTGAAGACAGAACAAATGAACTGGGGTTGTTTGGGTTAAAGAGGAATGAGATGGGGGAGAGGGGAGGAGAAGGCAAGAACTTGATAGCCTTCAAAGCCAAGAAAAAATTATTGAGAGCAAACAAAATTAGTCTGTTCTCTATGTTTGTCATAATCAAGAGCTTAAACTGCAGGACGGTTAATCTTTCTTCTTAAATATTCATAGAAACTCTGTTAGGATGAATGCTGTGTGCTGGAATCTGTCTCATGGAAAACTTTTGTCTGCTGGAAATCTTTAAGGTGAGCTTATATAAACTGCTGTCAGGAAGAGCACAAACGTAATTATTCTTGCCTTGGGACTGGATGGTCTTTCAGGTTCTATCAGGATGTTGAGGCTCCTTCTAGAAATTAGAACTATTCCCACTCTCAGTCACACAGGCATGACAATTAGCTGCTTTAGTTTCCAGTCACAATGCTACACCAAATAAAGCTCAACATCAATATTGCCCACAGCCAATTCATTAGTGTATTATGCCCTTCAGTTGGGTTTGCCATCTGCTTTTATCCAGCTCTTGTTCTCATTAGCTGATCAACAACACACTTCTTGCTCTTGCCTGCTTAGAAATTCTTTCAGACATATGGATTAAACAGAAGATAAAAAGAGGCATCAAAACCCAAATAAACATCACTAAATATAGTTAGGGCCAGCTTGTTTTAATTAGAATTGTCTCAAGGCAGCCATGCCAAAAGCAATCTGAGCAGAGTCTTACCGCATGATCTGTTGATCTGCCAACATCTTTCAGGGGTTTACTGTATCCCCTGCAGTGAAATTGCACCCCTATGTAATACAATGACAGTGCATTCCAGACATATTTTTCTGCTGAGAGGCAGTGTTTTGGATGCAGTGGGAGCAATTGCTGTCGTCTGATCCTAGGGCTCTGTTTTGTGTTGAAGGCATCACATTGCAACCCAGATGGGCTCTGTAACAGGGTGACCTCGTTGGAAGGAGCCATCCTTATGGAGAGTCCCCCAGTGCGTTGGTAAGAAATATGTGGAGGGGTGAGCCAATCCTGGGACATGTCTTGAGGCTCTTCCAGGCTTTTCCATTCTGTGACCACCTCCATCATCATATAGACTACAGAGCTCAGTGTGTCAGTGAATGGTACCAATCATGAAGTCAGGCAGGCTGACAGTGATCCAGGTTCTCAAGGAAGTTTTCATACATATAGAATACAGCTCTTCATGTTGAACAGCCTTCCTTGCACAGACGACATAAGCATAACAAGGCCTGAGAGCCAGAAATACCTACCTGCGCATGTTCTCTATTCCAGCAGGGACAAAGAGGACTGGAAGGAGGCAGATGAGTCTAGAGTAAGTTTTTTTCACTAATCACTCAGAAAAGTAGATGAAGAAGAAAAAGATATTAGGGACTTAGTCATTTTGTTACTGGACACAGGAATACTCAGTCTCTGCTTCTTTCACCAAGAGAGAAAGATGGTAGATAGCGATATGATCTGCCACGCTTTCCGCTGGTCCATCGGCTCAGAATGTCTTACAGCCAGCCCCATTCTACCTCAAGGTTTACATATTGGTTTGACTCATCCTCATCTTTTCTCCCAGCTCTAATATGATGTGGGTTTACTAGTAGTTTCTCAAACAGGCTAATACAAGACCTGCTGAAGTAAAAGGATTTTTTTTTCTCTAAAGCCAAGTACAGAAAGTGGATAGCAGTTAAATTTAGGTCAAATAGTTCTGCTTTCAGAAAGGGATTTGAGACATCTTCCCATTCAAAGGGCTGCAGTCTCATGCTAGATCACATTTCCTCATGGTCCTTCCTATACTGAACAATTGTTCATGCACATGTCTTGTTTATTACATTTTACCACACAGTCAGAGAATATTCACCACTAATAGAGAAAAAAGAGCACTGGATAGCTGTCACATCCTGAGCCAGAGCAAAGGTTCAGCTGTCAGTGGAGAGAGGACCCTTCCAAGCCTAATTTTTCTGGATAAAAATGTTAGAGCATTCAGCTGTCTGTCTCTATTGACCTTCCTGAAGCTTGATATTCCTGCATCCTGCTAGCACACAAGACAGTGTTGACATTCATTATGTAAAGCGGTTAAGGTCTGCTGATGAAGGCTTGGTTTTATATAGAGCTGGTGTGGTTTCAGCCTCCCTACAATGTATGTTCTTCTCTGTCCCCAGAAGAAGCCTCAAGCCCATGCAGCCAGCAGAACAGGGGTAGATGGGACTTTCTTTAATCCAGCACAAAGGCAGGTAACCTTGTGGTGAAAGTTAACACCCATATGAATAGTTCTACAACAGTGAAGACAGTTAACCTTGAAGAAGGATCTCTAGCAAAAGCCAGCAAGTGATAGAAGGTGGAAGCAGGTAAAGCAAGAATTTTTTCAGTCTTCATGGTGGATGGCCAAAGTGGGACAAATCAGCCTTTGACTCCATCTTCCATCCTTTCTTCCTGCTAGCATGGAAGCTCCTTTGGCACTGCTCAATTTGTCATAGTAATTGCTTACTTATACTCATTGTAAAATCCACTTTCCTCCACTTTTGAGTATCGTTTTGATTTGTGTCACATCAGGTAAATGGCAGGTCATTGCACGTACAGGAACACAGAAGGCAGGGATAGTGTGTAATACACGTATAACACCTAAACTTTCCCCCAAAGAATGACAGAATCGATTTATGGTATTTAGGTTTATTTGAAGCAGTCCTTCCTGAGAGTGTTCTTCCAACAGGAAACCCTTTGTTAGCATTACTTGACATATGGGAGAAAACTGAAAGGAACTTGTCAAATTGCAAAGTTACTCAAATTCCCTTTTGCTCCATAAGGCCCAATCCTAATCTTATTCATAAATCTTCATCCTAACAAGGATCCATTTGCCTTCTTATGCCAAAAAAAAAAAAAAAACAAATGCAAAATTAACAAAATATTTGCAAAACTAACCCTCTCTCTGCAACTGCAGCATTGGTTGAAATCTCAGAAATTCCCTTTGCTCATGTCTTCTCTGCCAGGTCAAGACTGAGTCTACCTGTCATTCCCAGCAGGGATGTAAATAAAATCTTCAGGGGTGGGAAATTCTGTCTTCCTAAGCAATGCATAGAAGGTTTCTTTCCCCATGCCATTACACAAATTTTGGTGGATATGTTTGTTTGTTTGTTTGTTTGTTTTGTACAGATGCCTAAATGGATTCATCTTTGTTGCAATTTGACCCTCTGACTATTTAGCCTATTTGCATTGGACACTGAGAACTTGAAAATAATGTTTTAGCTCTTTCTTCAGCATGTTATTTTTACACCACAGATTCCCTTAATTTTTCCTGGGAACTTTCAACTACTTCAAGTTTATACAGAGCTAAGCCATATGGACAATTTGTTCCATTTGTGTAGTATTATAACACAGAACAAAATACCAGTATTAATAATAAAAGTAATAACAACATTAATATTAACACTAATATTAATATTAAACTTGAAATTAATATTTTTTTTTTTTCATCTACAGATTCGATGAGTGCTAGTTCAAAGTTGAAAGGAAAATACAAGTGAGGAAATTACTGTATTTGCATGTGCTCCAAGCTTTGCTACGTAAAGCAGAATTCCTTTGCTCAATGTACCATGCTTGGTACTTGAAATAAATTGATGAGGTCTGCCACAGGTTGCACATTAAGCTGAGATAATCAGATCATTTATAATTGTAGGATCTGATGTCAGAATCACACCTATCAATTTCATAGCAAATGTCTCCAAAGTGGGCGGATAAAGAAATGAAGTGAAATAAAAGGAATTTATGCTAGCAACATAATGTTCCTCTCTTCTTCCCCCTGCAACTCTGCCCCATGCAGTGCAAATTTCAGTTGTGTTGAATGCTAATTTTTCAAATGCAGTAGTAACAGAAAAACTCTTCATCTGGTACATATGAGCACAGTCAGAAATGGATGTTTGTCATGTAGCCAGAGAGGCAAATTTTGTCCATCAGTTTATGCGTATGTTTCATAAACAAAAAGGAAGTCTATGTTAGGGTGCTGGGGGAGATGCTATAAACTTTTTATTACAACTTGTTTTTGTAAGTCTTGTCTAGCAAATCCATGTGGTTTCCCTCAAATTTTCAGTAATAAACATTTAACAGCATGTTCCCCCATCCCACTTATATAGGAAATTTTGTTGGGTGAGTGAAAGAAATTTCTCAGAAGAAACAAGGATCACTGTGTTGTAGTGTGACAACTACATTGCAGAGTCTGACAGTCTCAGGTTTGTTGCCTCTGTGAGATGACCTTTGGATGTGGCATCTTTGTCTTGACACTGGGAGAGATCCTGGGTTATAAATCAATAGGTACTTCTGATAAAAAACTGACAGATGGTATCTCCTTCTGCCAAATTATGAACAGAACATATTCCCTGTGAGCACAAATCCACGACCTGAGGTTTAGAAGCGAAAAAGAAAATCCAGAACAACAGCATGTTTTGGCTTCCTTGGGTCAAGCAAAGTCTTGAAAGAAGCAGGAAGACCTTCCAGGGGTCATCACTGTCTCTTACAAGACGTACATAATAAAATTTCATATTACTGTTCAACCCTGAGTACCACCACATGGAATAGTTTCCTGTACTGCATATTCACTCTTGAACCAAGAGGAAAAGAAAACATCACAGATCAATCAAACACCAAGGAAACCATCTTATATTTACATGGCAAAGCCTTTTCTGTCGCAGTGATGGGATTTGTGTGGAAAATGGTGAACTGAAGCAGTGGACAGTTCAAAGAACAAAAGATCCCTTCTGTGTATCCCTGGTGGAGGCACTCAAAGAGCATCACATGGGACCACCATGCTGGACATGAGAACCAAATTACCAGTCAACAGCAGACCATGTATAGTCCAGAAACTATACATGGTCTTTCTATGAGAAAAAGAAACATGAACTAGGTATAAGGATGGTATAAGGATGTGAAAAGTGAGATCCATAGCAAATATCTTCAGCTACCTAAACATGGAATAGGAATTAATCTCAAGGTCCTTTCCAACCCTTACTCTTCAACAATTCTATGATTCTACGATTCATCTATTGTTGATTGTGTACACCAGATGTTTGAGAAAGAAATAAAAGAGAAATAACAACTTTGAGGTCACAATAACCTGGTCTGTAGAAGAAACAGAATTAGGATGAGATGTCTTGCTCTCTGAAAAATATACAGGTAAGAAATAGAAACTTTGTGGGTACAGTGATTCTGGTCTATAGAAGAGACATAATTCCACATAAGATGGACAGCTCTCCAAAAAATGCCCTTTTCTGTACAATGATTGGAAAGGGCTTTGAGTGACTAATTCTAGTGTACAATATTGTAGTTGTCGAACACAAGGTAGGAACACCAAATCTCATGTCCATTTATAAATTATCTAGATTCTCTCTAGCCATGAAAACAGATACGTTACTCTACAGGTTGATTCATCCCATTGAAGAAAATCAGAATGTAAAGGCAGTTGGCCACACTTATGGTCCAAAAAGCAGTCTTTCTTGGAAAATGGCCAACAACAAAGACCTGGGAAGAATATAACAACAAGATACCCTGCATGTAGGCTGAACAGAGAATGGATTGACAGCAGCCCTGAGAAGGTCTTCAACGTGTTGGCTGATGAAGACAACATGACCCAGCTATGTGTGTTTGCACACCAGAAAAACAGCTGTGCCTTGGGCTGCATCACTGACAGCATGACCTGCAGGTGAAAGGGAGGGATTCTCCCCTTCTACTCCGCCCTGCTAAGAGTCCCCCTGCAGTCTTGCATTCAGCTCTAGGGCCCCAATATAAGAAGGATGCGGAGCTGCTGGAGTGAGTTCAGAGGAGGCCATGAAGGTGTTCCGAAGGCAGGAGCACCTCTGCTCTGGAGACAGGCTGAGAGGAAGCTGGGCTTGTTCAGCCTGGAGAAGACAAGGCTCCAGAGAGACCTCTGAGCAGCTTCCAGTGCCTAAAGGGGCCAACAAGAAAGCTGGAGAGGGGCTTTTGACAAGGGCAGGTAGGGACAGAACAAGGGGGAATGGCTTTACACTGACAGAGGGGAGATTTAGTTGAGATCTGAGGCAGAAGTTCTTTCCCTGTGAGGGTTGTGAGGCCCTGGCACAGGTTGTCCACAGAAGCTGTGGCTGCCCCATCCCTGGCAGTGTTCAAGGCCAGGTTGGATGGGGCTTGGAGCAACCTGGTCTGGTGGAAGGTGTCCCTGCCTGTGGCAGGGGGCTGGAACTGGATAAGCCTTAAGGTCCCTTTCGACCCAAACCATTCTATGATTCTGTGAAAAGAAATATATATCCCTAAAACACATTCCATGACTTCCTGAACTGAAGTGGGTACCTGTGTACAATAAACTTCAGGTATTTTATCTGCCATTACCTTGTTATACTTTATATCCACATGAACAGTGTCAGCAAAGGTGGCTCAAACATGACACTTGTATTGACTAAAGTGTCTCATCTGGGTGATTCACCCCCTTAGAGTGCTCTGCCTCCCTAAGCAGCCCACACAGCTTGCATAGTCTAAATGTTTAATTTTCAAGAGAGAGGAATCCTGTCCCTGGCAATCATGAAAATAACAGGTACAACTATGTTTAGCAGCTAGCTGCATTCATTTACCCATATTGTAGCAGCTTCCAGAGCTGTGACAGAGGCCCTCAGGTCAGTAACCCAAAAATATCACATTCCCAGAAAAGACATCCCAGGTCTTTGGCACTGGGAATCTGGCACTAAAGCCTGCAAAGAAAAGGAAGAATATTAGGAGGCAGCGGAGTCCATAAGCGTACAGAATCAGTAAATAGCTGGAGAAAGGCAGCTTCCTCTAAGAAGTAAAATAAAAATATGTGCAGAAAAATTCATTGTGAAAGACAGTCTGTTGATCTGGATAAGCAGGTGTCTCAGGGCAGTAATTAGTCAACCTCCCAAACCAGCTGGATAGCTTGGCTTACTATGAGACTGTCCTTCCTTACATTTTTGTTTTTACGATGGGGTGAATCACCTCTTAGAGGTGCCTATTTTTCATCATGAATTAATAAGGGAGCTTAGCAATTGCTAATAATTTTTGCATGCTCCAATGCACAGGAAATCCTTTTGCAGACCAGAAAATGTGGGCTATATTGGAACCCTGATCCCTCCCCTCAGCAAACACTTAGTGTTCAGGGGTACTGCCTTCGTTTATTCTGCTTTCTGCTGTCAACAACTGCATGTGAAATGTCTCTGGGTTTATGCTTGCTATCTCAAATAGTCTAAAGCACTGACAAACACGCATTTGTACACAGAAGAATTTTAGATGTGCTAGGCATATTGCACACCCAACAGAAAATCACCAAGCTTGTGCGCCCACGATAACTTTATTCCAACAACCAAGGCATGCTTACAGAACACTTCTCCAGCAGGATTACTCTTTTCCATACCAAGAAAGCACTTAGCATAGTATAAATTCCTCAGAATCCAATGGAAGGAGATCCTAGAGGATAAAAAATGGTGAGGTAAGATGCAAACCCAGTTAGACAATGCAATTTCATCTGTGTAATATTCCCAACTGTTACCTCATTAAAATAGAGTAGAAAAATAAACTAACAGTATTTATCTCAAGGTAATTTTTCCATTGTGTTTCCTGCTCTCTTATTCTTCAATGTTTTCTTTAGCAGTTTTTGGAAATGCGCCTCTGATGAGAACTACTATAATCTGGTGAGTGTTTATTTAAGAGGCAGCTAGCTTTTGTAAGATATATTATTTCCATTGCATCAGTTGTGCTCAGAGAAGCTCATAAGCCCCTTTCAATAGGGTAGGGACATTCTGCATTATAAAAGCAAACGCTGGAAAACTCTAGGCAGCTCTAGCAGGACTGACACTGCCATAGGGCACAAATCTCTTGACCGTGATGTAAAACCAGAAGGATGTAGCAGTGACAACTGCAATCTGCTGGATTATCCATCTCCCAGAGGAAAACAGCAACATGTGTTAGTTCATACATACACAAGGCTGCCAATGGTGGTATAAATGGCTCTGGTTTATCGTCTTATACCTTGCAAGAGTTTTTAGATACTGATGAATTTATTATGATGTATTGAGTTTGCATGGCAAGGGTTTGGTAGTGGGAGGCTACAGGGGTGCCTTCTGTGAGAAGCTGCTAGAAGCTTCCCCTGTGTCTGGCAGAGCAAGTGCCAGACAGCTCCAAGATAGACTCACTGCTGGCTAAGGCCGAGCCTAACAGTGACAACAGTATTCACTCTGGGATAACATATTTAAGTAGGGGGAAAAGAAACCTGTGCAACTTCAGCAGAACAGAGAAGTGAGAATATGTGAGAGAAAAAAGCTCTGCAGACAATAGTGTGACCAGCAGTACTAGGATAACAGTCATCCCCCTGTATTAGGCACTAGTAAGACTGTACCTCAAATTCCATGCTCAGTTTTGGGCCATTCACTAAAAGAAAGATACTGAGGTGCTGGAGCAGGTCCAGAGAAGGGCAGTGAAGCTGGTGAAGGGTCTTGAGCACAAGTCTGATGAGGAATGGTTGAGGGAACTGAAGGAGTTTAGCCTGGAGAAAAGGAGGTTCAGAGAGGACCTTATCATTCTCTACAGTTACTTGAAAGGAGATTAGAGTGATGTGGAGAGTCAGGCTCTTCTCCCAGAAAACAAGTGATAGGACAAAAGGAAATGGCCTCCCCTTGCACCAGGGGAAAGTATTAAGAAAAAATTCTTATTGGAAAGGCTTGTCAAGTGTTGGAACAGGCTGCCAAGGGAAGTGGTTGAGTCACCATCCCTAGAGGTATTTAAAAGACATGTAGATGTGGCACTTATGGATGTGGTTTAGTGGTAAGTTTAGTATAGTGGTGGCAGCAATGGGTTAACAGTTGAACCTGATGGTCTTACAGGTCTTATCCAACCTAAATGATTTTATGACTCCATTTCTTCCATTAGCCCAGATTCATCTTCACTCGGCTACTTCATCCCTTCTCCTGTTCCTTCCTGTCTCCCAGACACATATTATGCAAAGTTATGAAGGACAAGGGTAAGCCAGACTGAATCTTAGAATGGTAAGTCAGCTCTGAAGGCTTAAAAGTACACAACTGATGAGATCTGGAACCTCCTGACTGCATACTTTGCCTGTGATAAAAGAAATTATCTAGTCTTGGAGTGTAGGAGAGAGAAGCCAGCAGGAAAAAGAAACCCTGAGATATAAATAACATAATGAACTGTTTACAAGTGGAAGCTGGTTTCATGTCCTTTATCTTAGGATGACGAATAGCTAACACCACCATGTGGATCATGTGGTGATGCTCTGCTCCTGTTGCTCTTCACAAAGTTGTTTGAACCTTGAGGATTAGCCACTCCTTAATCCAGTCTGAAGTTTAAAGAAACAAGGCTTTGTGGAGTCTCAGGTCAAGGAGAGAAGTAGATGGCTGTTCACTAAGATTGGCTTCTGATAAACAGCAAACTTGGGGTAAAGCCCCTGGCATGGGAAACATACCTGCAAAGAAGAGGGAACCAGTCTCTGCTTTTATTTTGAACCCACCCTGTCTTCTCTTCCTCAGGGTCCCTCAGTCACCCACCTACTCAGACACCTACACTTCGAGATTGTAGGGTCAGATGACATGCCCACAGGTAGCAATGCCACCTTGTTCAGGATGCTACTGACATGCTTAACCCAAACCCTAAAAGGAATAACTGGGTTGAAGGGGAGGGATGAGGATGGAAACAGAGCTCATAAAGTGTGGTTGTTAAAAAGTTGCTGCTCAAGCTCTGAGAGCTTATGTTAACTTTCAAATAGACTGCACTGTCCATAAGGGAATGGGGAGAGGGGAGAGACTTCTGCATTTCGTAAAATCTCTCCAGAATTCATTATGGGCAGACTTAATGGGTGAAGAATTTCCTCTATTTTCATTTCCTGTAAATATAATAAACTATTAGGCAGGGGACTTAATTTTCTTATCTATAAAGAAGACTCATCACCTATTTTAATTAAAAATTGGGGTATTTTTCATTGTCAAGATGAAAGAATATAGATAATACAAGAATTTATGTTCCCATAAGAACAGGGAGAAAGCAAGATAGCTTTACTTATTGATCATTACTCCAGATGACAATACAAAGTTCTCAGAACTGTGGCTGTCACAGAGGTAAGACAGGATGGGAATGTTATGACCCTCACACTTAAACATAATGTAGTGCCTAATCTCGTTTGATAGAAGTGGGAGAAAAAGGTTAAGACACATTAAAAATTCAGATGCTATCCAGTAAAGCAGTATTTATTGTGAGACCACTGTGCTTATCCTACCGCCACTTTATAGAATCATAGAGCTGTTAGGGTTGGAAAAGACCTTAAGGTCATCTTTAGAGATCTTCTCCATTGATGAGGCATCAAATACTTCCATACGGCATAACAGCTGTAACATCTGAATCCCAGATACTGATACTTGAGCACCTTCTTGACTGGCTACAAAGTCTTGATATGAAAAGTTCAGAGAATCTTCAAAGCAAAGCACTTGCAGCTACCTCATCTTTGGTTCACACTTGCATTAGAGACATTTACACAGGACCGTGAAAGTTCATAGCTTCTCTTCTGCAATTTCAATTTTGGCTCCATGATAAACTTCAAGCATAGAATTGCAAAAATAATCATAGAATCATAGAATGGTTTGGATCGAAAGGGACCTTAAAGCTTACCCAGTTCCAACCCCCTGCCACAGGCAGGGACACCTTCCTATAGACCACTTTACTCAAAGCCCTGTCCAGCCTGGCCTTGAACACTGCCAGGGATGGGGCAGCTGCAGCTTCTGTGGGCAACTGTGCCAGGGCCTCACAACCCTCACAGGGAAAGAACTTCTGCCTCAGATCTCAACTAAATATCCCCTCTGTCAGTGTAAAGCCATTTCCCCTTGTCCTGTCCCTACCTGCCCTTGTCAAAAGCCTCTCTGTGGGTGTAAAGGACCTTGATGTGAAGGATTCCTCAGCTAGACTAGCTGCTGGGAGAACTTTGAGATAGCAGAGGAATGTTGCTGGGAAAGTTTTGAGACCATAGGGGAGAATTGCTGGGAGAGCTCGGGAAGATAAGAAGGGAGAAAGAAGCATCCAATCAAGGCAACTGGTGAGCAAGATATCAACCAATAAAGAAGAGAAAGTACCCACGTGGTCAGTGACAGCTAACCAATTGAATTAGCCGCTCATATACGCGGATACTTCGTATAGCCTATATCAACCCTGGACCTTCAGGAAATTAACAATTTCGTTTCCTAACCAGAAACAGGGTCTGTGCCTTATTCTCCACACCCCTCTCCAGATTTCTTATTGGCCCCCTTAGCCACTGGAAGCTGCTCAAAATTCTCCCTGGAGCCTTGTCTTCTCCAGGCTGAAGAAGCCCATCTTTCTCAGCCTGTCTCCAGAGCAGAGGTGCTCCTGCCTTCGGAGCACCTTCATGGCCTCCTCTGAACTCACTCCAACAGCTCTGCATCCTTCTTATGTTGGGGCCCTAGAGCTGAATGCAAGACTGCAAGGGGACTCTTAGCAGGGCGGAGTAGAAGGGGAGAATCCCTCCCTTTCACCTGCAGGTCATGCTGTCAGTGATGCAGCCCAAGGCACAGCTGTTTTTCTGGTGTGCAAACACACATAGCTGGGTCATGTTGTCTTCATCAGCCAACACGTTGAAGACCTTATCCTCAGAGCTGCTCTCAACCCCTTCATCCCACAACCTACAATGATACTGAGAGTTGAACTGGTCCAGAATCTTGGAAAAGAAAATAGATCCTTGCTAATTCACTTTATTAACAATGTACACATTGCAGTTTAATTGGATACCATCAGCATTCCCAGTTGGAGCTGTTATTTTCAGAACCTCTCCAACAGCTGTCAACCAAGTGGCTTTGCGAAACTTCAGTTCCTCAGCTTCTTTGGGTTTTGAGCAATGGATTTATTTTCTGCTGATATGTCAAAAGGTGAATGACTTCTTTGTTCATTTGTTCACTTATTCCTTTGGCAGATTTGGGATGAAGAAAATATGTACACTTTTTGTGGGCAGTCTGGAAGAGAGAGGGAAAGGACGCCAATTTTTTAGCCTCTGATGCGATGAAGAAAACTCATTTTGTAGATCATTAGATTATTTGAATAGAGTTCTAACGAATTTTCTGCCATGCTAATTTAATTCCTTCTTTTGCATATTCTGAACAGATGTCTGAAACTTCAGATCCTACATTATGATTAGGAATCATAGGGAAATTTTGCTTATATAAAGCATATATAACACAAAATTTGACTAGGCTAATCCCTCAAATAGCTGAGATTCCAGCTGTCTAACATTTTGGTGGCTAAATTTAGATAAGATAAATGCTATGCTATGTGTCTCAACAGCTGTAAAGCAATAAATATCGCAGGAGACATACCTTCTAGATAGTAAACCTTTTATATTAAACTATTTTCCCCTGCCACTTCACCAGCTTCTTTTATAAGATTAGCCTGAAAGCACACATCTGCACAATATTATTTTTTAATGTCAAAGAATGATTACATTGTATTTGACCATACAGGTCACTGATAACTTCTTAATAGAAGTGTATTTACCTGTTAAAATGTCGGAATCTGCAAAACTACTGAACCTGATTTCCATAGAAATTCTGAGATCAAATCTTGATTTTTTTTCATCATTTCTGCTTTTGCTCCTCTCTGTAATATAAATTTTATAGGACTGAGGTTAATGTCGGGGAAAAGAGCATTGGATTTGTTATACAGAAAAACTAGTGTAAAATGGATAAAGAAGCAATACAAATTAAAGTACTAGCAAAGTATAACATGAAAATTATGTTGCTGGAAAAGTCAGTAGATCTCTTCATATGTGCAGCTTGGCGGATATAGACAGGTAGCCAAGATCTGAAATCCAACTAGTCAAAACTCAGTATTTCCATTTTATGGGAAATACACATCTACAAAAATGTTCTTTGTTTCAAATGAAAAGAAGCTTTTGAGGTTTCCCACAAAAGAGTGAAAATATCATACTTCCCTATTTAAACACAGACAGAAAACATTTTGATCCAGAAAAGATAAGAACTTTTAGTGAGAGCTGAGGAGCAGCTGTCCTTGATTTCTTTTTTAAACAATAAATGCTGCATTTCATCCAGCAATAGAGAGGTAGTATGAACGACATTTCATAAAATACTTCAAAACTGAAGGAAAAATTAAGGAGTTTTAGAAAAAAAGTTTGCAAAAAAATTGTTTCCCTTTAAAAGCTTAAAAAAATCCTGAAGTTTCTGCAAAATATTTTGTCTTAATTGAAACTAGGGTTTCGCTGCAGAAAGATTTGCTCCCAGTGCCATCCTCAGGAGGAAGAGTTAGTAATGAGAGTTAGTAAAGCATCTCATGAAAATGCTTCTGATTTCTGCAATAATGAGGCATTTTCAAAGATGGTTTGAGAGTGTAAGTGTCTGTATTTTCTCTGTAAAATAGATCTCTTCATGTAGTCACTTGATTAAAAAGGAAAAAAAAATACAAAACCAAAAAACTAAAAAAACAACTCATCAGAGCTTTCTGGTAAAGATAAGGCCTTCACCATCAGAAATGTACTCAGAAATCTTGTTACTCTGCTGCACAGAAGGTCCCTTGTTTCTGGAGAACAGGCATGCGATTTCAATGCATTTCCATCTTTTTTTTTTTAGCCTTCTTCACTTTGATCATCTTCCCACCCATGAAAAGATGCTAAAAACCTGACTTCTCAGAGTTCAGCTAAACACCACAACTTAATGAAAAAATGATGGGGTAATAAATGGCAGGAGAATAACTGAGTAGGGATCTTCTGCTCTGTGCTTTGCATTGTTGTATCACTGAAAGGAGTGCAAGTCCTTTACCAAGTCTGAGCTTGACTAACTAAAATACTGAACTGTAAAATTAGCTGAGATGAATCCCACCCCAAAAACAATCCATCAGCCTTGGTTGAATGTAAATTGGCAGCAGCTCTGGCAATATTTCATTTGCATTAGCTGCTAATATCAACATTAGCTCAGTACTCAATCATAGGAAGTCAAACAAATCTCATAGTCTGATAGAAATATATACAGTGGGCACAAAGATCGACTCCAGTTTTGCTTCCTTTCTTGAAGCTGTTTCTGATTTACTATGAGGTATGTGTTGTGCAAGATGCAACCCAAGGAACACATCTGTACAATGATAATTTTCATACCAAAGATATGTTTGGTGCATTATAAATAAAGCAATAATCCCCTCAATGATCTAGTTCAGGCAAGAGCCAAACAGATCAGACGCAAGTATAAATAGCAAACCACAGGCCTGCTTTTTCATAACTGCCAATTTATTACTGCAAGTCTCTCATTTTCTTTTTTTTTTTTTTTCTTCCCAATAGTTCCAGTTCTGGATTCCTGCAACTACTTAAAAATATAGTGCTTAATTTAAAAACATTAATCAAATAAATATTTTTTTTTAAAAAGCCAACCAAAAAAAAAGGGGTGGTGGGGGGGGAAAGGTAGCTACTTCTTATACCATGGTTGTGGGAAAACCTTGAAAATGTGGTGGTTTAGCTGAAGACTCCATCAACAGAAGGCGAATATAGGTAAACCTAGCTAGGGATGTGAACAAGGGCTATTTGAAGACCAGCAGCCTCAAATACCACAGGAGTGGAACATTTGTGGGTTTAACGTAAAAATGTCTGAGCCAAAAAATGTAAATAATGTGTATATGTACAGAAAATCAGAAAATGAGTTCAAAGGATTCACCAAATCCTTAAATGAAAAGCAGTGTTCAATAAGACAGGCATGTGAGTTGCTAAAGATTTTAGTGTAAAATCTAGACACTTCCACATGGATGAACCTATATCCACATTATAGTCTCTATATTTCATGGCTGCCTGGACTGAGGCTTGACTTTGTTCCCATCTCTAAATACACTGAATCTGGATATTCTCCTGTCTAGCCAGGTATATGCATATGAGTGTGTATAATATGTATGCATATATATATATATTTCAGAATGCTTTCGGTGAATTTGCTTTTATCTGCCTTTGTGTAGGAAGGAGATAGCTTCCAACACAAAGACAAGCTTTCTAGAAACCATCTGGTTTAAAGCAACATCTTAAAGCATCAGCATTTTGGCAGATGACTTTGCTGTCATCCTTGCCTCCTGCAGGCATGCCTGTGCTTGGGGATGAGACAGGAACTGCAAAGGGTGATGCCAAGTAATAGCAGTTCACATAGCTCTGGTTTGATCAGTATCTGTTCTGTTTCCTTAGCCACCATCCAGTTGTAGGCCATAACGTTGGTGTAGAGTTTGCACAGGGACATGAAGTTGTGGATAACAGTTGCCAGTATACCACAGATTCAAGGGATTGTGTAGGTAGATGTGCAGGAAGGTAAGCCAGGGCGACACGTACGAAAGATGAGGTACTTTGAGAAGTGGAGGGTATGGAGAGGGCATAGAGATGAGGAGGGATGGCAGGGAGCTAGGTATATCTTTTGTATACTTAAAGGGTGCTTATAAGAAAGATGGGGACAGACTTTTAGTAGGACCTGTAGTGATAGGACAAAGGGTATTGGTTTTAAACTAAAGATGATAGATTCAGATTAGATAGAAGGAAAAAATTTTTTACAATGACTGTGGTGAGGCACTGGCACAGGTTGTTCAGAGAGGTGGTAGATGCCACATCCCTGGAAACATTCAATGTCAGGTTGGACAGGGCTTTGAGCAACCTGGTCTAGCTGAAGATGTCCCTGTTGACTGCAGGCATGTTGGACCACCTGACCTTTTAAAGTCCCTTCCAACCCAAACCATTCCATGATTCTATGATTCTACAATTCTGTGACTATATGATTCTGTATCACTGGAAGATGTTTGGGAGGTGGTGTCCCTATGTTCTTCCTCTTTAGTCCACTGCTCTCAGGTGATTCATTCAAGTTTCACAAAATGTACAGAAACTTTACAGTTTTCACTCAGTAGCTCATCGCTTGTGCCCAGGCAGAGATGTGGTTTGGAAGCAGGCCCTACTCAGGGGAGCTTGGTGTAGATGGAGAGACCAACGCCAGATGAAGTCAGGCTAAAAATAAAGCCAAAGGACAAGAGATCACAGGGCTGAGGGGAAAAATCCAAATGCTTCTGAAAAGTCTCGAGCTCCTGCGTAGCACCCCCCAGGAGCCAGCCAGTGCTGCTTCGCCAGAATCTCTCCACCCACCCACTCTGGGCTCTGTTCCCAACCTGTCGTGGTGACTCTAACAAGAACCAGTTATGAAAGCACAAATCTGGAACCAGTCCTCTTATTTTCTTTAAATACTAGGATGAATGATACCGGGATTTTCCTAATAAACAATAGAATCAGATGGGGAGGACTGTTGTCACACAGGGGAGAAATTAAAGGCCTCTTGGCACTTTGGTGTCTAAAAAGGCTGATTTACCCCATGAAAGTCCCAAACCACTGCATCCTTGTCAGCAGTTTCCAGCTGCCCAGCTGGTCTAACGCTCACCCTGCAAGGTTACAACAAATAATACATGAATGATCTTCCACAAGCATGAAAACACAACTGCCACTGAGAACTTTCCTGCTAACACCAATAAACTTTCAACCAGGCCCATAAAATAAGCAGGTCACATTAAAAATAAATAATCAGTTAAAAAAAGACTGAAAGCAGACATGGGTCACTGCAGGAGGGTGTTCACTCTGTGACAGTGATGCTCAGCCTCTGGTTCAGTTCTGTGCTTCTGAATCCAGAAAAGCTCTATCGAAAATAAATTTTCCAAACGTGAAAGAAATCCATCCTTGGCATGTGGATGGATGGGCTTTCCAACACGCATGAGGTCACTAGCCTCCACATTGACCTGACATGGGTAGAGACAGACTTGGTTGAAACAGTTTCCCACACATGATCAGGTCTTTGCTCTTCTTGCCATCAGAGCAGGAGCTAACAGCTCTTCTGGTGGTGTTGCAGTTTTGGTTCTATGAATATAGGCATTTATGGAGATTTCGCCTCCTTAAGGAGGCAAATCTATGTCAAAAAATAGAAATAACAAGTCAGAGTTTTCTAAAAGAATGATTAGTGAGACATTTTTACTACATTTTCTCTTTTTTTTTTTATCCCAGTGTTACTTAAAAAAAAAAAAAAAAAACCAAACAAAAACAGACTTTGGTTTTAATTGTAAATCACTCTGCCGATCTCTTGCAGTGATGTTCTTCAAACCATCAGGAGATAGAGACATGGAATTCAACCACAGTTAGGGAGATTTTTTGAAAGTAGGGTGGTCTTTCACTCAAGCTGTTTTCTGCTTGCTTTACAACAGTGCCTTAGACAACACGGTCTTTTATAATAATATATATTCTATTAACACTATTATAAATCTAAACAATGAAAAATAAATAATCAGCATGGCTTGGATAGATAATAGAGCACCATATATCAATAGAAATTCACATGGATTTCACAAAGTCTTTTCTGCTAACAGATGGGCCAATGAAAACATTTTAATGTGCTCACAGTTTTCAGGCAAAGAAAAACAATGCTCATGTATGAGAAGACAAGAGCTTAGTGCATCTCAAATGACTATTCAGCATTCTCTTTCTTTAGCAACAGCCAGCTGTTCTGGTAAAAAGTTGCCTGAAGCTGTTCTGAGGAGTGGGGAGATTGTTTGCCTACAGAGGAAGTACTCATTTTGGTCAAAATCTGATCAGTTTTGTGAGAATAATACCTCTACTAAGGAAGACACTTTTAAATGAAAATAAATAAATTTAATGCTTATGTCAAATGGAGGTGATCATTTAAGCTGGAGAGAAAAAAGATAAAAATACTTTTAGAGGATGAAAAAATAATAAAGTATTAAGGGAAGGCAAAACAATGCATTTGTCTTGTCAAATTTTAAGCAAAATTTTTTGAGAGTTAGTAGCAATGTGGCTTTTTCCTTCTTCAAACGTGAAGTTGAAGAGAAGTGTTAACTACCTTGAGTGCTCTTGTTTCTTATTCTTTTCATCTTTTTCCAGTATATTTTTTTTTCCCCCTAGAATGAGTTTGCCAAAAAAACATTTAAAAAATAAAAAAAAAAGTCAGGTGAAGTGAGAATTAATTACTTTTTCCTGCCATCACCTTTTCTACTTCATCCACCAAGACAAAGAAATTTTATTCCTCCTGCTCTTCTCTTGACCCCACCAATTACAGTTGGCAGATATCCTGGAGTGTGAGGGTTTACATCTCATCCAAAAGACTTGAGTATTTACTACTATGATTTGGGAATCTTCTTGCCATCTGTATAAACATCTCATCTCTTTAGATAATTTTTTTCATTATAAATGATTGGGGTGGGCTTACAGCCAGGTAAATAATATAAATAGAGAGGAGCTGTATCTAAGTAATGTATCATTACTTCAAGTCAGAGACCATTATTTAATGAATAGTCTCAGTAGCCATTGCAGAAAATGACTGAACTACAGCACAGAGTTCTGCACATCTGAATGTGCACACGTGTGCATTGTGTTCACTGTGACAATGATGGATGGGTGAGCAATTACGTCTACAGTGAGGTATGTTTCATGGGAACAAGGGGATACTGCAGAAATAGGTTTCCATTCTGACTGAAATTTGGTGTTTCAAAGATGTGCACAATTAAAAGGGAATTAAAGGACACGAAATGGAGAAAACCCGCCCTCATTTCCTACCAGACAGATCCTCTGGGATCTGGTTTACATTTTTTAGGAGATAGCCACGTAGTAGGATAAGGTATAATGACTTAGAACTCAGTTTCTTTCTCCCCTAGCTCAGAATCTCCCTTTCCTCAAAAATCACTCTGGGGTTTCCAGCTGTGAACCCTCCCCAAACAGACTGAAGCACAGTATGTTTGTACCTCAGAAACCAACCATATCCTGGGCTGCATCACCAGCAGTGTGACCAGCAGGACAAGGGAGGGGGTTCTCCTCTGAGAGACCCTGATGAGACCTCCCTGCAGTTCTGAATCCAGCTCTGGGGCCCTCAGCAGAAAAGCGATGTGGAGCTGTTGGAACAAGTCCAGAGGAAGCCATGAAGGTGCTGCAAGGACTGGAGAACCTCTGCTATGGAGACTGGCTGAGAGAGATGGGCTTGCTCAGCCTGGAGAAGAGAAGGCTCAAAGGAGACCTTAGAGCAGCTTCCAGTGCTGACAAGAAATCTGGAGTGGGGCTTTTGCCAAGGGCAGGTAGGGACAGGACAAGGGAAAATGGCTTTAAACTGACAGAGGGGAGATTGAGATGGGATCTGAGGAAGAAGTTCTTCTCTGTGAGGGTGGTGAGGCCCTCGCACAAGCTTCCCAGAGAAGCTGTGGCTGCCCCATCCCTGGCAGTGTTCAAGGCCAGGCTGGACGGGGCTTGGAGCAACCTGGTCTACTAAAGGTTTCCCTGCCTGTGGCAGGGGGTTGGAACTAGATAAGCTTTAAGGTCCCTTCCAACCTAAACCACTCTAGGATTCTATGATTTGGCAAAACAATGGCAGACATTCCTGGTGTAGAGCATGGTCCTCAATTATTAAGTCAGAAGGGTGTTAGGGTGGATCCACTGGAAGAACAAAGGGAAGCCCACATAACTACATGTGGAGACACCCAAGTTCTGAGGTCCTGTCCAGCTGGCAGCATCCCTGCTCCAGAAGGTGGTCTTGAAGAACGTTGGGTCCATCACGCCTGAGGCCAGCGTAACATAGTTCAGCTATATAGTGCCGAGCTCCTGAACAAAGATCCCAGCCACAACCTAAGACCTTGCTGAAACTGGATGGTCAGTACTTAGACAGCTAAAACAGTAAAAAGAACCTTCATGAAAATTCTCATGCAGTACTTCTGAGTTAAAGGCACCTCAGAGTCTAAAGAATGCCAAGAGTGCCAAGGTGCTTGGGGCCACACAGGCAACTGTGTCTGTCATCTCCTCCTCTGGCAGGATGGATATGCTGTTCTGGATGGTTGAAAAGGCTACAAAGAAGAATATCTCCTTAACTCCCTCCATAAATTCATGTCTGGTTGCAACATGTTTCTTCTAGGAACTGAAGACGTTCATGGTTCTTGTTCATGGAATGGTAGTGTAAGCAAGGCTGACTGTATATCCGTTTCATCTCATGGTAAATTCTGGTCACCACCAGTTAACTTAAAACACTAATTATTTCTGGAGAAACACAGACTGTTGCTTGAAAGAAGTTCCTCCCAGTGCCCAGGAGAGGACATTATGATGTTAGTTTTGTTTAGTTCTTTCTGGCTTTGGATGGGTCCAGTTGTCCATAAAGTGTGGCTAAAACTGTTTACTGCAGAACTTATGCAACCCAGGAAAAAGGAAGCCATCTGGATTGTAGCCATCCAGAAAGTCTCTGCATTCAGGCTGTGCTCTGCTCTCAGCAAGGACTTGGAAATTTTACTGCGTCTGGATGATCCTCTGGCTCAGTGTCTCAGCAGATCTGGATTCCATTCTTGCCTGCACAGCTGACCTGTGACTCACCTGCAGTGAGTCGTGTTGCTTTTGAGGACAGGAGAGAGACTGGGGTAGCCTGAACACGTAATGTGCCTGTTGTCACATGCAAGCCTCATGGTATAAACCTACCTAACCCAGTTGTGTCAAAATACTCTAGACTTAAACATTTTAATTCATGGCTTTCCTCATCCAGACGACAACAACAGAATCATTTAGGAAAGGCCAATGTGCAGTCACGCAAGCAGATTTTAGGGGGATGAAACTTTAAAATAGGAAAGGAACCACTATACCCATTTGTACACATGCAGGATCTGGAGAGGGGAGGAGTTCATAAGTCAAAGGCAGACCAACATAAGATTTTGTCCATTGAACAAGTGAGTAAACATATATATATAAATCATGGGTATATGCACATAGATAATAAGGATCATATAATTATTTCCATTTGTGATTTTTATATATATATATATATATATATGAGGAAATGTTTATAGATCTGTTTCTCTATTCACAGAATCCTAGGATCATAGAATAGTTTGAGTTGGAAGGGACCTTAAATATCATCTAGTTCCAGTCACTGGCAGGGATGCTTCCACTAGACCAGGTTGCTCAAAGCTTCATCCAACCATTCTAAATGACTGAGGGTAAACCTCATGACACAGCAAGTCAGAGATTTTTGAACTGGGGCTAGCAGTACTGCATTGGCAGATGGACTGAATGATCACATTTTCAGAAGGAAAATCCCTGCTGAGATGCTGAAGCAAGAAACTGGCAACTCATAAGCCCCAATCCATTTGATCACATTGGCTGTGAAAAATCAGCCAAGGAAGATGCCAGGGTGCAGCTTTAGAGAGTGGGTCCAAATGTGTCAATGCAGACTGTTCTCCAAAATAGTGGTCACAAACCACTGCACCAGCACCAAATGGCTATTGAAGCTGGTAAAAGTAGCAATGAGCAGAGATGCTTTTAGAAGTATATTTGGCAATGTAAATTCAATGTAAAGGAAATTTGCCACTGGCATTTGTTAATAAAGAAAAAAGGCTGCCTAGCTTTCTGCTGTTCATGAGCAGGGTGAAGGTGTCTACAACTAAATCATGTGAGTAAGCAGATATATACGGCAGCTGAAAACCTTGCTCTCTTGTAGGGCTCCTTGGAGAGCACATGATGGCATGGCTCCTCTCCCTTTCCAGATCCTCAAACACTAGGCAAGCAGATGACAAAGCAGGCTTTGCATTTGCAGCTGCCCCTTGGGTCCCAAGGAAGAAGCAAGTCTACAAACTTGCAATGAACTGAGGAAGGAATCGAATGAGTGTGAAAGAGCTGTAAACAGGCAGGACCAGGATTGTGCAGGGCACAATTTTGCAGGGTAAAATGCCTGCCAGACTTCCTGGATCTCAAACTGGAGCTGGAAATTAGACCCTCTACTCCACCAAATTCAGCTAAGAAAGGAGAAGGAGAAAATATTAGCTTTCTAAGTAGTACCAAGAAATAGACTAAGCTCCATCTCTTAATGGAGAGATCCGGTCTGAGCCTTCTGGTCCTTTCATAGCCTTACAAAACAGTTAAGCAAAGCAGTATACATAAAACACCTCTTTTGCTGCAAATATTATTTTCAAGCCATGCTAGAGCCAATTGCTCCCTCCTCTCTCTTTCTTCCTCTTTTAGAATAAAATAACAAAACATATAATAATAATAATGAAAAGATTTATCCTAACTTAAATGACTGGTTTGGGGAAATCAAGTTGCAGCACCAGAATCCATAACTCTGAGGGATTTACAGTCCCTTTTGTGGTGATAAAGGCAAAATTGTTCACAGCCCTTCCCTTAATGTAAAAAGCCTGCCTTCTGCTCCGTGGCCAAGTCTCTTGCCACCAAGAAACTGTGCTTTTGTTGGAAGAGCTGAGCACAAATGATGGCAAACAGCCTGAAGGACAGGACTTCAAAGTAGTCTGTGGCTACCCCCATCATGGCAGTGGTGGAAAGAGGAAGAAAACCCCTTCCATTTGTAATGCACGTTCCACCCTTTCCCTTCTTTAGGAACCACAGTGCCTTTCCTCCATTACCTCCCTCTGGAGCTGCACAGAAGCAAGATTCGCCACTAATCTTTAGCAAATGTGCTCCTGAAAACAAAATGGTTTGTTAACATGCAGCTGGGCCCAGGTTTTTTTAGCGCAGTTACTGAGTCTGTGAGTGTGGTAGATCAGCCCTTTCACTGCCCTCCATCATCTTCTGTGCCACCAGCAGTATCATACATGTCCTGAGCATGAGAATCAGGATTCACAACCCATCTCCCACACAGTCAGGCCAGCATCTTCCCTGTCTGGAGAGCATCATTACCAGCATGTTCCCACTCCATGAATTAATCTGTAGTTTAATTAATCTTAATCAGTTAATTAGTCTGCAGCTATTTTAATCTTCCCACCATCTATGCTTACTCTATGGAGTGAGTGAATGGGTGAACTCATGACTTGACACTCCAAAGAAGTAAGGTGTCATCCAGCAGGGCTGTGCACTCCAACAATACTGACCAGAAGGCATTCATCTCACACACAGATGAAACCACAGCCCTCTTGTGACCTAAGAATGTGTCATGTTCTGCATCAAAACAGGAAAACACCGAGCTGTACTTAGCAGCACCTTTTGACCAACCTGCATGGAGATTTGATCCAAAAGCCCAAGGTACCTGCACTTTCTGGGTGTATCAGCAGAATCCTGCAGAGATATAACAAACTATGTGAGTTGGCTCATGAATAGTGAATGCGCAGTCCCAAGATCTTAAAAAGTTTTTTCTAACTCAGTCCTTCCTCCTGTTTCTTGCCTTGGGTAACCCTTGCCACCCACTCTGAGGCCTTATAGTGGCCTTCCAGTGCCTGTGGAGGATGACAAGAAAGATGGGGAGGGGCTTTTGAAAAGGGCAGGTAGGGATAGGATATGGGGTAATGACTCTAAACTGACAGAGAGGAGCTTTAGATGTGCTCTTAGGCAGAAGTTCTTCCCTGTGAGGGTGCTGAGGCCCTCACACTGATTGCCCATAGAAGCTGTGTCTGCCCCATCCCTGGCAGTGTTCAAGGCCAGGTTGGACGGGGCTTGGAGCAACCTGGTCTGGTGGAAGGTGTCCCTGCCCATGGCAGGGGGTTGGACTTACATGATCTTTAAGGTTCCTTTCAACCAAACCACTCTATCATTCTATGATCTCTAATGATACGTCCTCCCTGGATTTTTTTTTCTATGAGCATCTTAAATGTATGACTTTAATGAGATCCCGAGATCACATGAATGATAAAGATTAGTCTTTTATCCCAGAGAGGCAACAGATCATAACACATGGAATGAAGCTGAAGTGGTTCAATCTGCACCCTTTAGATCCATGCTGAGCAGCTGAAATTGGTAGATCTGATAGATACTCAGGGAGAATCTGATTAAATTATAGACAGCTCAGTGTGCAAGAAATATCAGGGAGAGTGTCCACTCACTCTAACCAGACATCTACTTTCAAAGTACTAAAAAGAACTTCATACATAAGAGATTATCTTCATATGCCTTTCTCTGTGCTGTGCAATGTCTCCTGTAGGCACAATTGACCATGTTTCACCCACAGTGTTATATGGTGCTTATGAGAAGATTGGCCTCTGATTATGAGGAATAGAAAAGTTCATTGTCTACAACCTCTTGCTACCTCTATAAGATGGTCTATGGTTAACCGGTACAATAATTTGTGCCTCAGTGTCTTTGTATAAAGGAAGGTCTGCCCATTCTCCTGCCACAAATTCAAACATGTCCATCAAATTCTTTTCTCAAGCCTCAGACTTTGCTGCTCTGGAAAATTATATGCTACAGGGAAACCAGAATTTTCAGTCAAAAATTTTCAAGGATTCAGGTATGGCCTGCAAGTTCTCATGTGACAAAAAAATTATTCCTAGAACTCCAAGAAGTTTAACATGGTGGGTTTTTTTTCCTCACTGTACTAAGAAATCCCACAAAACAAGTATTTTTGTTCTCTTTTGATCTCTGGCTGTTCTTTATTTATTAATTTTTTTATTATTCATTCATTGAACCAAACCCATTGCTTATTCATGCAGCTGTACTAAATATTTCAAAAATGTAGGGCATAAAATTATTATATTTATTATTCACTATTTGACAGTAGAATTTTGTTCTTATGTCCACACCTGAACTTACCAACCATTGAATTAAATTCTTGTGAGATATGTACTAGCTTATAAAGATATAATATCCCCAAACTGAAAATGAGTTCATAAAATCTCTTTCAAAACCATCTGTTTCAGGGCCTTCTCAGTAGCAATACAGAACTGGCATTCAATCTTCAATTGAATGGGATGGTCTCTCTCTAGTGACTGGACCAAACAGGCAATAGGATAGCTACTGCTACCAATGTGCTTTGTAATGTATTCAGTGTTTTGGTTGCTACTAACACTAAGGCACGTCATCAAGGAAGATGCAGCACAGCTACTGGGGTACACTCTAAGTTGAGAATTCTCCCATACCATCACCAATCACAGGAAATATCCTGCTGGTATTCTAGCAGGAATATGCAAAGTATAAACAAAGAATTAAGCTGGACTTTGTGCTGTTTTAGAGGACAGGTATTTTGTTCACCCAGCAGGTCTGTGAGAGTAGATTTTCTGTGGGAGGTGAAAACAAAGTAAGGAACCCAGAAGAGGTGTTTTTCACCCTTCTTAAATGAATGAGTCTATATAATAGAATATGTAATGAGCTAAATGTTCACAGAGGAGAAAGCAACATCACTGAAGTGATCTCGCCAGGACTGTCAGAAGTCCAGCGAATCCATCAGCTGACATCTCATATTGGTAGGATGTTTGCTAGGTAGCTGGTAGGTTCAGCATCCAGCAGTGCGAAGATAACATTGGGAAGATTTAGCCCCACTGTCAATCCAGACTTAAGGCTGTGTTTAATAATACTTTTGGAGCTAATGCTCTGAATGTTGCATAAGAAAACCTCCTTTAAGGTGGAATTCCTCATATTTTTATTCACTTGATGAAAGTGAGGACAATGCATCCCAAAATAATTATGCCATTTGAATAGAGTGCTTGAAAACTACCTGTGAAAGTCTGTCAGTAGGAAAAGGAAAAGAAGACATGTAACTAAAAGAGTCTCCAGCCTTGTTAAATATTTCTACATCTCTTCAGACAAAGCACAAGCCTCTTTGAAATTGTCTTTTTTCATTCATCCCCTGTTAGACATGGCAAACATATTTATGGTCCTGTCAAAGTCAGACTCTCACTCCCATCCTGGAATGGTCCAGAGAGATGAGATATGTCCTTGGTCTCAGGCATGGGAAAAAGACAACTCCCCATTGACTATAAAGGCATTTTTCAGCTAGCAGAGAAAACTAATGTCACATTAAGAGTGAAACTATGTGTGTTGAGCTGATTAAATCTAACCTCAGGAGGCTCCAAAATAGACTCAGTCTTCTAGAGCTTTTGACACCCACCACCACCAGACATTTCCCCCTTTCACAAACACAATTTTCACAAAGGGCACCCTTTTTTTCTGCTCTTTTTCTCTCCTTTTCCTCTCTCATATATATTAACAAGGCTTGAATTGTGTTGCATGCTGAACAGAACGGACCTTCATCCAGGCAGAATAATCTGGTGGCTATTCACAGCAGTATATAGAGAAATCTACTGTTTTCCAGAGGCAGCTCTAAGGATTAGGTGAGGAATGGAATTTGGGTCAGGATGCTCATGTTCACAACTATGAGGATGCCTGAAGGGTCAGAGAGGGTGTTTCTAGGAGGCTGTTAGCTGCACTGAAAGATGCACCACAACACAAAGTTTGGGTCAGGCCAAGCTGGCTCTGCACAGGAAGTATTTCTCACCTCTCAGCCCTTATGTGTCAGATCTGGAGAGGGAAGGACCTTTAGCGCAGCCAGCATCACATTTACATAGCAGAGAGCACACATGACCGCATGATGCTGCAAGGGGATATGCATTATCTACAGCTGCGGAAGGTGCCTTCAAGCTTTGAATGGTTTCCCAATGAAAGACAGAGTGTATTAAGAGATCACACCTCTTTCCTCACTGAGTCATTTGATTTCATATCATCTGCTTAATTTCCAATGAGGGTTTTAATGCATTTGCTCTTAACTATTGAGACTGCAGGTTTCTCATGGTAGGGATGGCCCACAGTTTCCATGCATGAAATGAAAAGGAGACTGGTGCATTACTCAAACATGCATTACCCCTTCCTGACATAGAGTCGCTGGAGAAAACACACCGTCATGTTGAAGAAAGAATCACTTCTGTCCCTCATAAAACAGACCTGTTTCTTGAGCTGTAGGCAAGCATAGACGTCTATGTATTTCCCCGCACAGTCTGGAGGAAGCAGATTGAAATCCAGGACTAAACAGACTGGAAACCTGATCTCTTTTGAGGGGACAAATATCACTTCTTTTTTCCCCCACCAGCCCATGAAATGTGTCTTTTTTAATTTCCTGTAATTTAATTAAGAGAGGAATTCACATTCATTAAAAGTTTATCGGCTCTGTAGCCCTTTATGCAATCCAGTCAAAGGGAGTGAATGAAGGTTCTGTAAAGCTCTCTGTCTATCCAAAATAACCTTTATTTCAGCCCCACCACCACATATTCCTAAACAAACACTGAAGCTGCATCTTTCATTTTTTAAACAAGGCTTCCCCTACTTTCCCTACCTTCCCTCTATAGGCAGCTGAATTTCTCTCCTGCTTGTGAGCAGAGGAGAGCAGGAAGTGTGAAGGGGAGAAACATGTCTGGAGGGCTGATCCATGGGGTAATAGCTAATAAATTCTCAGTGAGTCAGACAATAGGAGCCATGTCCTAGGGTAACGCCTGGTGATTAACTGATTGATACCAAACACAAACCAGAGATCCGCAGGAGCACTGAACACCCCTGTTTCCGATGTAAAATGAGCGTTAGCTTCTCATCATTACCTAACCTTACTTTTTGAGCTATTTTTAAGATATGCCTCACAAAATAGTGCAAAAAACCATCCAAGGACGGAATTTGTCCCTGGAGGAGCAGCTGTAATATCCTTCCCAGCCCACTTTTGGCATTCACCACATGTCACCCTTCATGCATGTATGCCAGGGCCACTTGACACAGGAGCAAGGGCAGGTGTATGGATTTGTCCCCAGTGACACTATCCACATCTGTACTGGTGAATGAAAAAAGGAATAATGCTGAGCACTGACTTTCAACTCTCTGCTAACAGCCTTCCAGACAGTTCCTGGACAATGTCTGGGGTTAGCAAGGCCAGGAGCCATTCCCCACAGGCATTTGGGATGTGGCCATCCTCTTGTGGAAGGTAGTGGAATTTAATGGTATGCACGTGCTGCTCTGTGCCCATTGGCCTCTGGACCAGACAACGGTTCCAATAGCACTTAGTTTACCATTACCAATGTAGCTCTGCAGCCTGAGAAGCAGGAAGGTCGGAGTGATTGTCTGTGGCTGGCTGGCTGGTGCTCCAAAGCTCCAGGGGCTCCGTGAATGCATCCAAGCTTCTGAATAGCTTACCACTTTAGTTCATATAGATTCTCATCCTAAAGTCATCCATACTGCATGGATGCAAGTTCATTTGCAAGATCTCTTTTGGCATGACTCCATCAATTCCCTTTAATAGGAAACCTGAGTATTGTTCTTCATCTTCAAACACCTCCAAGTAAAGCCATTTCCCATCGTATTCCATGCAGTACACATACTCACTTCCATGTTAGAAACACACTGCTGTAGGTGACACAATCTTCACAAAAGCCAATAATTTTGTCTTAGGATCACTATGTGAGTACCTGAAAGGCTCATGGCCTTTCATGTGGAATTAGGACACCATCAGCCTGCTGTACATAGAGCTGACCTTGAACAGGAATCTGAGCTATTCCACATTCCTTATCATGGACTTGATACCTTATGCAGTGCAAATAACTTCATGATCTTGGAATAAAAACTGTCTCAGTTCCTTTTCTTTTAAAGATACGCTTTTTTCCTTTTTCTTACCTAGCTGACTCAGCGTTTTTGTTCTTCATGAAACGGAGAGAGACAGTGGCATTACCTGTCATTTATGATTCAATAATGAGAAATCCAGGTAAGGAAGAGAGTGCATGGGAGCTGAGTTAGTACCTAAGGTGGAAGGTGCTTGCAGCTAACAGGGCAGCTGCCAAAAGCTTCAAGTTGATCCATCTAGCAAATACCACACTCCTCTAGTGGCTACATCTGGAGACAACAGACAGGGAGCCCTTGGTGAATGTTTTAGATTTAATCCTCATTTGGTGCTAGATACAGCTATAGTGCTAAGGGATTTATAGTGGAAATGGAGACCTTAATTTTTGGGTCACAGCGCTAGCTTGATCCAGAGAGATGCAGGTGAGCCCTGGCCTGCAGCAGACAAATTCTTAATAAGTTATGCTGTTTTGGTTAGCAGACTGGTTCTTTTAAAATGACATTACAGAAAGGTAAATAAAAGGAATTCTTAACTTGTCAATGATGGAATTTTTTTCCTTTTAAGAATCAAGTGCAACCCTGCTGCTCCATTTTGCCATTGCCAGGGTGCCCCTCCCTAAGGCTCAGTTTGCAAAACCCCATGCACCAACACTGCTCAACTACATGCACCCCTCAAACCCACCCCCAAAATGAGTGTTCTTGTACATCACTTCTTGCCCTCCCTCTCCTGCAAGCCTTTTCTGAAGGGCTGAGAGGAGCAGCCCCTGGGGACCTTCCAACTTGTGCCAGGAGGCACGGATGGTCCTTCTCCAACACTTCCAGCAGCACTGCACGACCTCTCACCGAGGTGACCTCCCCCTGGAGCAGAAGCACCAATTCACACATACTTTCCCACATTCAGCCTTGTGGATCTTTACTTCTTATTTAATTTTCAGTGAATCAAAAGGGCTGTGTGTGCCTCCTGTCCTGGCACAGCCTGCCTGCCTTTCTCAAGGCTCACCCCAAACCACTTGCCTCTTCTCACAACATGAGGTAAGTCAGGGCCTGCGCACTATTTTAGCACAAGCCAGGGTACTTCCAAGACATTCCAGAAATAGCATCAGGAGGGAACAGTACCTGCTCTTCAGAGCCAGTGAGGGGCCTTCCCTCCCCTTCTCCTTACTCTGTGGTTACACACAGCAGTGTGACTCTCTTAAAAATGGTGTTGTATAAAGGTGAATTCAAAGGCTTTTTTTACCTGGCCTGGCCTGAGCTCTAAATAAAGATGTCCTCAGCCAAAGCCCCACTGCTGCAGCGGCACTGGGGAGAGTATCATGGGAAACTCTTCTTGCATTTCACATGGCTGTATCCACCCACGGCTGCACAAAAATACACACATTATATGCACACATCATGTCTATCTCCAATATGTTAGCATTTCTCTTTACTCAAATCTCCCGGATTTTAGATGCAGGTTTCAAGATGCCCCTGGGTACTACACGACTAGTGTCCATGTCTAGATGTCCTCTGGTATCTTGCCATCTATCTATGATATCTATTGTATCACTGGAAATTTATGGCAGGACTGGTTTGGGGAGCAGGCAGCTTCTTGACACTTTCTTTAGACATCCCTAGTAATTTTTATGTCATCTTGAAGGAATTTCCAGGAATTGAGGGAATCGAGAGCCAATCAGGCAGGCCACAAGTGCCACCAGAAAGGCACCAGAAAGAAAGATTGAACCATTATGTGTTTGTCTCTCACTCCAGCATGCCAAGGAAATATTTCTGCTACAAAGGGATGAGAACTGGTGTCCCCATTTCTGCCTCTCTCCTTATGCACTCCCTTCAGATTAGGCATTCTTCAGATCATGTATCATTCAGGAATGATGTTCCTTAGATCTCTCTCTATTGACCAGAAAGTGCGCTGTGGAAGTGACACCTCACAACATCCCTCAGGAAGCAGAGACAGACTTGAAGATGAGACTGGAGCCGAGATCATGGCACAAAGCTGGCTTTTCTTGTGGAGTTATCCTGATTCTTTGCACATCAAAGGACTGTCAGTCTGCAAAGCCCCAGAGCACCTAACTCACTTTCTTATCTCCTGCCAACCTGAGCTGAGCTCTTGGCCATGAGAAATACCTCTTTCATGTGACTCTGTTTCTCATTTTCTCCCATTTCTCCCCTCCTTCATATATTGCATGACTGCATATGAATTAATGTCCCTGCTTTGGGGAAAAAAAGCCCAAACAAACCCACAAACAAAGCCAAAAAAAAAAAAACCTCCTCCCAAAAAAGAAAAAAAAAAAAAAAAAACAACAAAAACCCACAGCACCCCTCCAAAAAAACCCCAACAAAATAACACAAAATAAACAAAACCACCCCCCCTAAAAAAAACACCCATTCCCTCTCAAAATCCAACTGAATTCAGCAAACACACATCCTATGTATAAGAAGGAGTGATGGTCCCTGAATAAGAAAAGGAAGGCTGAAGATCATGTCCTAAGTGTGTTTTGGGCAGATGCTCTGTGCAGACAAGTGGCGCAGCTCAATTGAAAGGGAACACAGAAACTTTCAGCTAATAGTGTCCTTGTGTCCCTTTTCCTTGTGTGGCACTATACAAACAGGGACTTTCCAGCTCATGGCAAAGGGGATTGGAATTAGATAATCTTTAGTGTCCCTTCCAACCCAAACCATTCTACGGTTGTGTGGTTCTATGTATGTGTCATGCTGCTGCAGGATTTGACTGCTGTTCATTCCAGAGTCTCCTAGGTGTCCCCTGCAGTTAGTCGTAGAGGGTGGCATTTCATAGAAATACTGCAGATACCATTGTTGCACTAAATGCTGTTCAGGCACAAAATTCTTTGGGGAAACTTGTAGTGAATTATAGGCTGCCTGAGCAGAGAGCTTAAATTTGGAAAACAGCTAAAAATTTGGAGGGAAAATAAAGCAGGAAGGGCTGGGCCAAGGGATTTTGCTCAAAGTCTTAGAAGTGCAGACATCTAAGGTGTGATGGTATAGCAAATCTTTGCCTACATCTCTTTTTGCTTGCCTGCTCAGCCCTCCCTCTGTTACTCAGGGAGAGTAGGGGGAAACCTGGAGCAGAGGTATGTTCTGCTTTGCATCCTCATGTCTTCCTTCCATTTTTCAGCCAATTGGTAGAGCAAAGCAAAGGCTTTGGTGGCATGAGAAGCTGTAATGGGATCCACAGAAAAAGAAATGGGTATTTCCAATGCCATATTGCCTTGTGGATTAATCAAAGCTTGAAGATTTTCCTTCTGTCCCACCCCCTGAGGTGATTCTATTAAAGCTCAGTAAGATGAGAAAGATGAGAACAGGTCACCCCAATTATCAGATCCCCTTTTGACCCACAGGGCTTAATGATACCCCAATACTTTTTCCAGAAACAGAAATAAGAAATATGCAAAGCATTTCCCATCATGCACAGGCCCTACTGATGCTTTTCTCTGTGGTCAGAGGGTGGGGAGGATATCTGTTAGCCCTTCTGCAGAACAGCAAAGACTCAGTGTTTCACCCGCGCAAATAACCCCTGTGCACCACCCAGAGGGACCAGGAAGACAAGTTAAAAATGGAGCATGCAATTTGGCTCCTGAACATCTGTATTCCAAGCAGCAGTGAACGACAGAATGGTGGATCTCCAAAATTGCCTCTGCTTGGCTAAACAGCCCCACTGCCAACTGATGGCTGTTTGTCTGTTTTCATTTGCACAGCCCTCAAACCTAATAAACACCTCAGACATGAAAAGAAAACACGAGGAGCAACAAGGGTAAGAAAAATCAGGCCATTGACTGCCTTTTTAAATAGATCGTCATGGAGCTGAGAGACCAGACCTCTTTCCAAGTACATTCCTTTGCTAACATGAATTCACAGGCTATTCCTGTGTGATCATTTGGCAGGGACACGATGCTGTCACTCTGCATCCATCTCTTTGCAGGGCCAGTCCTGACTGTGGTCTCTCCGGAAGCTGACAGCATCCACGGAATAATGCCACATTTGAATTTTTCAGACAACATTTATTTATTTTTATTATATGACTGCCTCCTTTATCACTGGCTTTTAACTGAAGCCAGCCCATAATCGTTATTTCTTTGAAGCTCTTACAGGATGAAAAATATTATACCTGGGCTAGGAATAAGGTTTTCCTTCCCTTTCCCTTCCTTCTCTCTCCTTTCCATTGTCCATATATTCTTCCTGATTTTTCTGAAGCTGCCCTCTCCTTCTACAAAATTTCACCTTTCATTAAATAGTTCTATTTCTCCCATCAATATGCCAAATCACCAGTTTGGATCTGACGCATCTTCCACCAACATGTCCTGAGGCAGCAAGACCCACAGATGGATTTGCACAAGCATCAACATGGACTTGTAGAGTGGCACAAGAGCAAAAGGTATATAAGGAAAAAAAGTGCTACTGAAATGTCTTGTTTAATGGCACATGTTGTTTGATAGTGTTGAAAAGACCACTTAATGATCGTGCTTCTCAACCTATCGCTGTGGTCTTTCATTTCATCCACTTGACACACATGTTGTGTGTAAGCACACAAGAAAACAGCCAAATTCCAGTACGAAGCATTGAAAATCAAAATGAGAGAGTATCTATTGAATGATGGGGCCCGCAGGGCAGTGCCTTTTTCTATGGCTTCCTGATGCCTATGAATCATAGGTGTCTGTTGTCTCGTCTCTTGACTCTTGCTCAGTTCTTTTCTTGCTCAAATCCTACAGACCACCTCTTCCTTTTTAATGGCCCTTCTAAACTGTCACACTTCAAAGAGGGGATATTTCCTAGGTTATTCAGGGAGAATCAGTGTCTGACTGGCTTCATCTCACTGTGGCTTCTGGCAAAAGGAAAATTAGTTGGGTCTTGAAAGTCTCAGTACTCTGCCTTAGTTTTGGAAGCAACCACCACAGACGTCAGAATGAGAAATATGAGAAAATGATCCAACAAACCCATTTAAATAACACATGAAAAAATCTTTGATAAGCACTAGATTAGTGATGGAGTCTTAGGTCTTGGCAGGCAGTGGTCATAACAGCATGACTAGCACCAAGGACCAGGACCAAAGTCCTCTTTAGTTCACTGTTTTGCCTTCAGCAGTATGTATCATCCATGCAGGGGGGAGTGGTGGGAGGGGGACTCAAAAACAGGGGGGGAAAGAAAAAGAGGGGGAAAAAAACCCAAAACTAAACAAAAAATAGCAACAAAA
>JANRGW010036593.1:0-14432 GCA_024733675.1 Psilopsiagon aymara | reverse complement strand
GTTATTTCCCTTATCATTATTATTATTATTGGTGGTAGCAGCAGTGGTTTGTGTTATACCTTAGTTACTGGACTGTTGTTATTTCAACAAATGGGAGGTACATTCTTTTGATTCTCCACCCCACCCCTCCGGGGGTGGGGGGGGAGGAACGGGAGGGGAGACTCCAGAGACTGTGTGATCTTCCTGAGTTACAGCTTGGCTTAAACCACGACACTAGCCCACATAAGCAATGCCCATTGGAAGTCAAGTTAGCACATATACTTCCCCCTAAGCACTCCTTTCATCCATGCAGTCATTAGCATTGTCTGTGTGTTCAGTAATACTCACTTGAGCATGATAACTAATTACATATAGCTCATGCAGCTCGAATTCAGTGTTGATTTATGATAACTAGCTAGTGCTAATCTATATTGCATCTGAAAGAGCCAACTTCTCTCTTCCTTTTTCCCATTTATCTAAATGCCTATCCACATGTACGTATACAGATACGCTGAGGAGACTTTTTTCACCTGGGTGAGATTTTCAGTCTCCCCTGACAAGAGTTTTCACTGCAAATGTTCCCAACCTTGTGTACCAATTAGTTGTTCTTGTCCAGTCAGGTCTCTAGAGTGATCTGTTTGCTATCAACTGTATGGATCTGGAGGCCAGAATCACTCTCATTAATAAACACAAAGGCATGGTCAGTTATCTAGAGTATCAACATGCTGGAAAAGAAAGCTTACTAGGGAAGAAAACAAAAACCAAACAAAACTTGTTACTTTTAGATGCCTTTTGATCTTATTAGAGAGTAAACAGTGGGACTAGAAAGTGAAAAGAGATAAGGGAGAGCTGGCACGGGGCGATTCTTTTCTGTTTTTTAAACCAGGAAAGATGCATACATGGCCACTTTCCAGTTCCTATGTGGGAAATCCTGTGGGACCTTTAAACCCTGCTAACTCAAAGCGCAGCTGTTAATGCAGCAGCACCAACGCCAGGAGGGGCTGTTAGTACAGGAATGTCCTTCCCAGCTTGAGTTTGTTAAGGCTCAGTAACACCAGCAATCCCGTTTGTGTCCCAGAGTCGCAAGCCAGTTTGCCTTCTGACAGACAGGTCATTACACGACTGTTTCTGACCCTCTTTCCTAACTTCATGGCATTCAGCTGGACTCCAGTCAGAGCAACCTGCTAACTGAGAAGTAAACGATGCAGAACCTGGTCTTGCATGTGTTTCTTATTCCTACTTTCAGGGCGGAGCAAGCCTTTCTTTTTTCCTGTTGAGTCAGGTATTCTAATGCAAGGACTTCCGGCCTTGAATTTTCTCAGTAAGCCTTTCCTAAATAAAGAACTAAAATAAAGAACTGAACTACATAAAAATCATAGCATGAAGGCTCTGCAGAGACCAATCTTGAATCATTGCTAAGAGCACTTCATGATCCTGTAATTCATGAGGAGGAGAGAAGACCTCACTTCTCCCACAAGTCCATTTTCACTATTTAGAATCAGGCCCAAAGAAAAAGATGGTAATATTCTTTCAAAGAAATTTCTGCAGGTTCAATTCTGCAAAGAAAATACTGAGATAAAAAGTAACTGAAATGAGTTGTTTGGTTGGCTGTATCTTTGGCTGGATTTTGTGATGTCTAATAGTGACAGTTTTTCCCAAAACTGGACCGTAATGACAGTGAGTTCTTATGTAGACTCTTGCAAAAGCTGTGATCGTCCACTGACAACACATATAAGTACTCCTCAACCTCCTTCAAGCTACTTCTTCTTACAAAATGTGTAGGAACTGGTTGTAGTTGAGATTTCTACCTCTTTGTCAAATTTGGTAATAATTCAAACCCCTAAAAAAAATCATGCATGTAGAAGATGGACATACATGCCTAAGCACACACACAGGAAGAATGGTCACATAAGCTGAGGAGAGCAGAGGATTAGCCAAGGAAAGAGGATTAGCTGATCCAGGATGTTTCCTTCAGCTAATTTAGGAAGCATTAGAACAGGGAAAGCAGTCAGTGGCACTTCTCCAAGAAATTCTATTACAGGTGTTCCCAAATCAAAGGACCAAAGGACCAAACCCATCAACAGATTTTTTTTTTTTTTTTTTCATTAATTTGTTCACTTATTTTTTACATTCATATAAACTTCTAGTATTTACAATATCAGCAGCAAGGAACTCCACAGCCTAAGGGTATGTTTTGTAAAGATTACTTCCTTTTGTTTGCTCTGAGACTGCATCATGATCGTTTCATCGCCCCATACTGAAAAAGGCATGGGGCTGCATTTCATTATATTATAAAAAAAAAATTAAAGAACCCAATTATCCCAGTCAGTACAAGATAGTATCTGGCCTGCAGGATACTCCAGAGACCAACATCAGAGCCTCACTAGGCATGTTAGATGTTAAAATATACACAAATCTGAAGGTCACTAATATTTGATTTACACATTCCCCATGTCAAGAGCTCTGAAGGAACTCCAAGACCCAGAATAAAAAAAAAAGAAAAAAATTTCTCAGACTGAGCTCCCTTTTTTTCTGCAAGCTATACATCACATTTGGAAGCATCAGCTGCTTGATTTTGGCTTTGGAGACTCTTGTAAGCTGTTTTCCTACAAAAATAGCTAGCTCTTTTCTGTGTGTACGACATATTTCATATCATCTAGTGACTGCCAGAATCAATGAAAGCTCTTCAGTTCATCTCAAAATAGTTATTCAGTCTCCAAAAGCTGATCTTTATTAATCTGCTTTGAAAATCTAAAAATTTAGATTTTCTTTTTCCTTTAGAGGTTTCTCAACATCTTGAAGAACTGCTCAGTCAGGCCCTCAGAGTACATTATTTATTAATCTGCTCTGAAAACCTAAAATAGAGAAAAAATTAAGATTATCAGTGTCCTGAAGATTGATGAAGGTGATTTTCACTGACTCTCTATGGAGGAAATCTTAGGGCTGCTAATATTGAATATAGGTCAATAAATCCTTCTAGTAAGAGTGACCTAATTATCACTCAAGCCCTGATTTGAATGTGTGAAGCTCATTATCTTGATACAAGGTTCACTCTTATAGAAAAGAAAAAAAGAAATAAAATTTTAAAAAAAGCTATGGAAAAATTCATGGGAGCAAAGTTTCTGGAAAGTAGCTCTCTTCTGTGCAAATGTTACTGCTGGTCCTAGATTCTTCCCGACAAAAGAGAGACAGTAGGAAATGCTTTCAATTAGTCTAGTAGAGCAGAGAGGTGGAAGGAGTCGTCATTAAACACACAGATGGTTGTTATACTCGAGCATCACAGACATGCTAATATTATCCAGAAGAAACTATAACCTTCATTGGTTTAACACTCACTGGTGATGACTACTTCTGTAAAAGCACCCATTACCTGGTTGAAAGGATCCCCAGAGAGCAAAGAACATCAAAGCATACATAGATTGTTGCAATACCCAGACAGTATCAATGCAGTAACCTATGGCCATGGAATACCCAAGCACATGCCTGACAGGCAGTCCTGCAGACCTCTGGAACTTTGTCTGGAGGAATCAAATCTGTTGTTTTGCCTCCCCAGAGAAGCTGAGGGACAAAGATAATTGTATGATTCCTAAATCTTTGTAAAGGCCCAAGTCTAAATCTACATCATATCCTTTTATATCAACTTCCTTCCCAACTCAAGGCAGTTGAAATAAGAATTTTCTCCTTGCTTTTGAAATAGAAGATAAACAATGAGCAAGTTCATTGTTCATCTATGGCACATGAACAAAGTTGCGTTTTTTCTGAGTATCACATTTAAATTCAGAAAGCTTTAGACCATAAAGTGACCATAGCTTGCTCTTTGACAGATAAGGCAGATTTTCTCCATGGTACAAATGCCCACAATTGCATCTCCAGTTAAGCATCAGACATAAAAAAAAGATACCCCAACCACAGACACTCAAATTTTTGAAAGAGCGAAATACAAGGTAGTTTAAACATGGTTAATCTGGAAACTAGGCAATTATTTCTAGTAGACTGGGGAGAGGCTTTCTAGAGCAATAAAAGTAGAGATTAGTGGTTCTGAAGATGGATCTTGATTATATGACATGGTTTACATAGTGTAAAGGCATAAGCTTCTGCAGTGGAGCAGAGCTCTTCTGTGTCCTGTAGTCCTGCTTTTACAAAATGTAGCTATGAGGCTATACACAAATATAAACTCATGTACTCATGGTTCTTTTACAGTCTTTGGAGAAGAAAGGTGTATGAAATTTGGAAATTGAATCAATTATATCTCATTAATGAAAAAAAAAAGAAAAAGCCCAAAGTGGACTCCTATTCCATTCAGCTTACATGACTTAATTAACTGAAGTCTGAATCAGTGCTTGTTTACCATCCTAAACCAGGAGCCATAACCAGCATTTGTTCTTTTTTTATTAAACTAAATGAGGAGGGTGCCATTTGATTAGCCCATGGCTTTATTGATTAATTCATCATTTCTTTGTTTGCATCTGATTTTGATTGATTTTCTGTGCTTTTTGCAAATGAAGGGGTTGTCATTAATACAAAAGCACTTCATGCACAACCACTACCGCAGCTCATTTAGATATAGTTTTCCTGATATCTTCTTCACCAAGATTGCATTCTTTTGCTATCCACCCGCTTTGACTCACAGCAGCTGCTGGCTGAGCTAATCATAGGATCAACTAGGTTGGAAAAGACCTGTGAGATCAAGTCCAACCTTTACCCCAAGACTGCCAAGACCACCACTAAACTATGTCACTAAGGGACTCACCTACATGGTTCTTGAAAACTTCCAGGGATGGTGATTCCACCCCTGCCCTGGGCAGCCTGTTCCAATACCTGATCACCCTCTCTGTGAAGAAATTTTTCCTAACATCCAAACTAAACCTCCCTTGGCACAGCTTGAGGTATTACCTCCTGCCCTATTGCTTGTTACATTGGAAAAAAGGCTGACCCCCAACTCACTACAACCACCTTTCAGGTAGTTGTAGAGAGTGATAATGAGCGCACCTGGGCTGCAGCTTGCAAAAAAGCATAGTATCTTTACTAGTGACACAATAGGACAGAAGAGTATAGAGTCACAGTGCTCCTTTGGTGTGAAATTAAGGTCTATTTAGACACAAGTCTTGGTGCAGCATGACACCAGCTTTCTGCAGACATTTGTAGAGATCTCTGCTGATACACAATAGTAAATATTTTCAGAAGGAAACAGAGATATGGTGGCATTGTAGAGCAATATATCCATTTTGTGACACTGACTTGTCTTGTTTGGTTTAAAAATGAGCAGAAACACACACTATTGCTAAAAAAAACCCTTATTCCAGTTCTGGGAACTTCTCCTTGGGAAGGCTGAAATGAAGTATTGTAAGGCTCACTTTCTTGTGTCTGGATTAGCAAAACTATCCAATGGTTTTAGGTAGAGGATTGGAAAGGAAGTCCACTATTCCAGCTCCGAGGAGTCTTGCACAGCATTTCTCGATCAACTTTCTTAAGCGTTTCTGTAACTCAGGATACGACTGGCTTCTGGGAGTATGCCAAGTTGAAGTGCAACTTGGGACTTAGCCCTGGTTTTGATAAAGACGTCCAAACACCTCTTTTAAGCCTTTTCCATAAGGCACAAAGTGAGCATACTTCCTCCAAGAGCAGTGGCAAGCAGATGTACTCCTCCTAGTAAACAGCTGTTTTTGCAAAGGGAGTCTTTCCTCATAAGCAGATTACCTGAGACTGTGTTACAGCCCCTCCATGCAACCTCCACGTCACCATCAGATCCCTGGTCATGGACCCATTTGTAAGCTTCTTGCACTGACAACAGCTAAATATGTTCATAACCATCCAGTAGGATGGGTTGCAATTGCACTGAGCTTGGGACTCAGAGTCCTTTACTGCAGATCAGCTGTTCAGCAACAACTTGTCGAGTTGTGGTAGATCAAGCATTGCTATCACCAGGGCCTGATCTTCTTGGCTGGAGACCAAACACACCTTGCTCATGCACTGCCACTTTTTTACAAAGTGAAAGAAAGTAGTAGTGTCCTTCCAGAAAACTGATGTCAGGAAGCTCAGCATCAGCTGTAAAGGCTGATAGCTTTTTATACTAAAGAGAAATCAAGCAAAATGGGAAAGTGCTTCAGACTGCCAGTTCACCAGAGTTTGCATTTTTTTGTCTTCTAGTAAGACAGTGATGAATTGCAGCTTAGAGTAATGAAAGGCAAGGTTGGGAACCTGCAACTAGCAGCCCTGAAATGTTTTGGTGTTCAGTGAATGGAGCAGCTCAGAATTTAAAGCAGTATACAAGCAATATCAAAATATCCACATTTTGTATCCTGCTGGGGGACTGAAATATGTACACAGAGCTGTTCACTTCTCTGCTTTGCTTTTTAGATCTGTGGCAAACTGCTTAGTTTCTTTATGCCCTTCTATAAAATAAATTATCCCATTGCCTGAATTTAGCTGGGGCTTTTGAGGAAGAAGCATCCAGCATGCTCAATAACTGGGCTTGGATTAGTGGGTGGACGAGGAGAAAGTAAAATGGAGTGGTAACAACCATATTACATGACATTAGGTAGACCTTAATTAATACTTATTACTTTGGATAGGTTTTATTCTGCCAGCTAATTGTAAAAAGTCGCAGCCACAAACTGATCAGAGCCATCCATCTTAATGGACTTTATAAAAAAAAAATAAAAATAAATTAATAGTCCGATAAAGCAAAAAGTCTGTAAATAGTTTGTCTCTTCTGATACTAAACAAAATCCCAAAGAACCACTTCTCACATATGCCTTTTTAGAACTTTGCCTAACTAGTTTCCATATGATCAGAGGGCTGGAGCACCTCCCCTGTGAAGACAGGCTGAGTGAGCTGGCTTTTTCAGCTGGAGAAGGCTCTGCAGAGACCTTAGAGCAGCCTTCCAGTACTTAAAAGGGGCCTTCCAGAAATAGGAAGAGGGAATTTTTACAAGAGCACGTAGTGATACAACAAGGGGGAATGGCTTTAAACTAAAAGAGGGTGGATTTAGGTTAGATATTAGGAAGAAATTATTCACTGTGAGGGTGGTGAGGCACTGGAACAGGTTGGCCGAAGAAGTTGAGCCTTCGCCATCCCTGGAAGTGTTTAAGGTCAGGTTGAATGGGGCTTTGAGCAACCTGGTCTAGTGGAAGGTGTTCCTGCCCATGGCAGGGGGGTTGGAACTGTATGATCTTCAGGGTCCCTTCCCAAACCACTATATGATTCTATGATATAATACAAGTTCATTATATGTACATATATGAAGGTTATTTATGCAGTCATTAAAAATTAATCTACATTAACAGCACTTCTTTAATTTTTATTATCATTAAAGCCACAATATTTTTAGAAATGCTTTCCCAAATGTTTTATAGCTACTTCTGTATTAATATCTTATAAGAAACTTGACTGTCTGAACACTTAGCCTCCCAGCCATCTTCTCAAGATTTTCTCATCACTTGATATAAAACCAGCTTCACCATACTCTAAACACATTCCAGTTGAAAAAATTAACAGAATACATACATCAATTCAAAGCCTTAGACATGGAAGAAATTATTTGCATTTTTGGGGAAAAGTAATTGACTAAAAGTAGCTGATTTCTATGCCTGTAATGACAAACACCAAAACTGCTAACCAGGTAGAATCTTGAGAAGTTGATTTTCTTCCTATTTACTCTTAGTAAAGATACTACTCCAAAATTATATTTGGCAGTATTAGATGGACACACAAACAGAAAGAAACAGGATCTGTTAAATTTAAGTATACAGTACATGAGTTATTGAAAGGAGTTTGGTTTTATGGTTAAAAGTTCAGTAGTCAAGAGACATAGATTTGTCTAGTGACTCTTCCTTATATGCCACTGGAAGTCAATTAATAGTTCTGTGCATCCATTCATCATCAGGAAAAACAGATATTATACTCTCACCTCCTGGGAGAAGTTGTCTTGAAGATAAATACCTTAATACTATGAAGTGTTCAGACTCTGCATGGACCAATGGTTTGTGTACTTTGTGATCAGTTTCCTGAAATAGCAAAACGTTGTTTAATTACCATTCTGTCCACAATATTGCAAGAAATTAAATTGCAAGTGAGAATAGCTGTTCTTTTGTTATCTCATGATGCACTATTGGAAAAATTAGAGGGGCTGTGCTAACAGAAAATGAAACTGACTTAACAAGAAATGAACTTGAGCTGTGAAGACCAATCTGGAAATGAGCAAAAAAAATAAAAAAATTCAGGGAGAGGAGGACAAAAGGCAGCAATAACCACTGTGCTTTCAACCATGTGGCAGAAGCAGTGTCCTTTAGGGCAGCACCATTAAGAATCGAAGATGAAAATTATGATTTTGTATATATGTGCATTTGTCTATGTACCTACATATATGTATTTATGTGTTTATTCACATTTATACATTAGTATCTCTTCAACTGGCAGTCATGAGTTCTTTATTCGTCTCTCAAACACAGTTCACTGGAACTGGATGTATCATAACATAGTCTTTTACCAGTAATGGTTTTAAAATATAGAACAGACAGCTTGAGGCAGTCCCAATTCATCTGTGATGGAAAGCAGAACACAGATAATACATTTAGAGCTGGAGAGAGACAAAGCATAAATGTGGAGCAGCTAAAGACTGAACATTTTTCCATTTATCCCAGTAGAAGTTACATATTAAGTCGAACGGGTTACACTGAGGTTTTAACACCATGCCATAGTACTATTCTAATGTTCCTTCTCTCAAACCACTCAAACACTTCACGCAGTAAGCAAATCAGAGAGATACAGAGAGGCACAACCCAGGTCCTCAGGGACATAGAATCTCACACACTAAGTCAATGAGGTAATGATTAAAAGCCTTCAGAGTGTGATGAAAACCAAAAAAGCTACTGAGAAGTTGTGTATCCAGATACCATTTTTAAACATTTGCTGCTTGATAGGTTGCTGATGTACCCTGGATGATTCTTAGAAGCCAGACAAGTAACTCTACTAAATTTTTCAACAAAAGACTACACAGCAATGAATGAAGTCAAACTAATTTCATTAAATCTAAGATTGCTGGAAAAATAGAGAAAGTGGGATACTCTCCTTTTCACCTCATGAAAGAAACTGTCATGATAACAGTCCTGCAATATCTAGACATGCTGCCTGGCATTATAGAAACCTTGCTAAAGAGTAGTTAAAGCCAAATACCATGCTTTCTATCTACTTTAAGACATCTTTTTAAAAGTTCCTAGCACCCTTGTTGGGCTAATTCTGTGACGTCAGGAAAATAAAGCTCTCATCATTACTCCCAGACACACAAATAGCAAGGGGGACATAAACAGCCCTTTTTGCCTGAGGACTAAAATAGCACATTGTTTCCAGTTTTAGACCTAATGAACAACAGAAAACATCAGAAGATCAACAACATAATTAGATCCCAGCCACACACAAGCAGATCTTCACTTCAGCCCACATCTCCAAACAGCTGCCAGCTGGCAAAGAGAAGCTCAGCAGGTTAGCCATGTCCTCTCTGCCCACTTGCTAGAACAAATGGTGCTATTTCAGTCTGCCACGGCTGCAGGCAAGAGATTAACTCTCAGGGTGATGAATTGAGAGCAGAACTAAATGAAGCAACCCAATTTTTCCATTGGGTTCTCTAATCACAATTCACCACCTAGTAGGAAGAAGTGTAATCTTAGATTTTTGCAGCCTGTCTGCTGTGTAACATGATTATGCTGTAGAGCCATAATACAGTATAATGATATATGCCTTCATGGAACCTCTGATGCTTTAGTGGCAGTGCAAGAGAAAACCCAACCCATGTTACACATAGAATATATTTAGCTCCGCTACAAAGCAGCTGAGAAAATAAGACTAAGCTGATTGATACAGAGACTGTAAAACCTCCCTGCAATGAAGCAATATGGAAGAGGTGAATTCAGGGGGTGACAGAAAAAGAAAGAAGTGAAGGAGAAGGAAGAAGGAGTCACTGTCCAAGAGGTAAAAAATGCTATCTGGGAGGGCATGAGGTTGACCAGGACATAGAAAAGCTGAGAGAGGATTTCAGACTGAAATGAAGGTAGAGAAGAGAAAATGTGGGGATGGGAAGAGGAACAGGCAGGTATTCAAAGAGAAGGGAAAGAATGGTGGCAATGGAGAGTCTGTTTAGGAGGCCTGAAGGAGCAAATATGGAGCAAGAAAAGAAAGAAGCAGGATTGAGAAATTTAAGTTGGAATGAGACAAGGTATGGAACTTCCAGCAGAAAAGCAGAGAAGATTTGAAAGAAATGGAAAAATAGGTGCAAATAAAAAGAAACTATTTAAAACACAGGAGATATCCTTTGGGAATGTCAAGGTGTTCTGGTTTCAGCTGGGATAGTGTTAATTTTCTTCCTAGTATCTGGTGCAGTGCTGTGTTTTCAACTTTAGTCTGAGAAGAATGCTGATAACACACCAGTGTTTTTAGTTGTTGCTAAGTAATACTCATATCAAGGACTATTCATTCTCATGCTCTGTCAGCGAGGAGGGGCACAGGAAGCCAGAGACAGAACACCTGACCCAAACTAGCCAAAGGGGTATTCCAGATCACAGCATGTCATGTCCAGTATATAAACTGGAGAGTTACCCAGAAGGGATTCGGGTCAGGCTGGGTGTCAGTCAGTGGATGGAGAGGAATTCTATTGTGCATCATTTGCGTTTTCTGAATTTGCATTTCTCCTTTTTTTGTTGCTCCCTATTACTATCATCAGTATTGTTGGAATTTTTATCACTATATTTTACTTAATTTCAACTATTATGTTCTTATCTCAACCTGTGGGTTTTACCTCCTTCCGATTCTCCTCCCAGGGTGGCAGAAGGTGACAGAGGAGTGAGTGGCTGCATGGCACTTAGTTGTTGTCTGGGTTTAAATCATGACACAAGGGACTGACATACACTGAGGCACACACAGCCTACTTCATTATTGGTCTGCCTTCTGACAGGAGGTTCTGCTTTTGCTTCACCCACAAACCCAGAGAAAAAGTCAAAACAATCATTAAGATGTGGCACGTTTTCCACATTCACTTTCTCTGGGACAGAACAGCTAGAAAATTGTTCATAGGGAGAAGTGGGCTTGGACCTGTCTGACTTGGACAGGTAGCTTCTCCATTCTAAAACCCCACAGTCCTTGCAGCTCCCCATGGCAAGAGACACATATAGCTGGCTACTAAATCCACTACTCTTCAGATCTGCTTGGTTTGCCTTTTCTTTGATTATATCACTTTACTTGTCTCAGAGAAACTGGCAGGAACACACCTGATTGATGTGTTCAGATTGCTGTCCTTTCACCTCCACCCAGACTGCAACCTCTCACACCCATCCATTGATGCCAAAGACAGCCTCTGCCTTGCTGCTGCTAATAACAAAAGGCATTGTATGGGAAATCTGCAGACACCCTGGTGCTAAAAGGAAAGATAGTTCTCTCTGGCTTGTCTGACCACCTTTCTGCAGGTTGGTTTTCAATCAACTTTTTGGCTACCTTGGAGCACAGTGTTCAGGAGATGGACATGTCTGTTCTTGCACATGAGTCTTTCATCTGTTAACTAGGCAAGCTGGAAACAAAAGGGGACACAGCATTCAACTAAGATTTTTAAAGAGATTGGCTTCCTATTGCCCAAGGATAGCCTGAGATCCCACCAGGAAAGAGTAATTGCCACAAGTTTGTCATGATCAGGCAAAGAGACTGCTGATTCACATCGTCCGGGCTCTGCAGTATGTGCAGATTGACTCTAGAGCTAAATTGCTACCAACCAGCGTTTTACACAAAGATCCCTAGACTACACAGCTGGAAACCTTGTGATCTTATGGTCTGTATTTCCTACAGAAGCTGCTGAGGGAACAAGGCTAGTTTAATCTCTCTCAGGAGACAGCACCCCCCAGACCATGAATGACCCCTTGGAAGCACCTATTTCCCCCTCACCATTAAGGGAGTTCGATGTAGGTGACCACCCTGCAAGTGACTGTGTTGGCCAGATGAGTTCCAGAGACTGCAAAATAAAAAAAGAAAAAAAGTTAAATTAAATAATAAAAAAATCCGACAACAACAAAACCAAATAAAAAAACAGCCCTAGCAAATGTACTAAAAAAATCCCCAAACCAAACAATCAAAACTGTTTGGGACTAGTCTCTCACGATCATTATGGTATCGATTCCACTGGTCTTTACTGCGAGGCTTTGTCATAAGCCATTTAAAAAAAGAGGCGTGGAAGTAAAAGCATTATTTTTGCTTTAATTCCCTTATCCAACTGTTTGAGATGAAATAAAAGAAATATCAAGGAAAGGGAGTTTCTAGATGCAGAAGGGAATCTTCTGCTCTGAGAATTGATCAAACCTCCACAGAAGTTCAGAAATTTTCCAGAAGATTTTCCAGTTTTCTGATCGCTCCAGAGATCTTGTTTACAGCAGTACACTGGAATTCTGATTTTAGCGCGAGTCAGTATACAAGCTTTTCAGTGCCCTAAAATAAAGGTACAATCCTACAACAGTCTGCAATGTACTTCATGCAAAATATCTGAGCACTAGCAGAACTTGCTCTGCAAATGCAGGTCCTTTCAGGAACTCGTAGGACCACCTGAACCATCAGTAAACTGGAGCAGTCTGGAAAAATATAAATTCAGAATTGCTACTAAGAGGTTTTATCACAGTTTTATAAGCTCAACACATCCATTAGTATGAAAATAGGCCTCACATCTGCTCAAAAGCAAGCTGAGACCAAGTTAAGAAGGTATCCAGTGCATAACACCTCTGCTTGGAAATCATGGTTTATTTGTAGTGGAAAAGTCCATTTTGCAAAAGGCCAGAACTGTAAAAATTCCCTGCAGTGTTTACTAACCTCAGAGTCCCTGCACGGCCTTTATCAATTACACATACAGAAGCCCCTTCAAACACTAAAGAACAAATTCATACCTGCTCCTATGAATTATCTGCAGTGCTCAAGAAAGGTGCGGTTTAATTTGCATTTGCTTTTCTCTCCCACACCTTTTTACAGTTACCATATTAAAATGAGGATTGGGAATTTAACAAACTTTTTCTCAACAGAGCAGAAATTTGAGAACATTATCAGAGTCTGCTCACAAATTCAATAAACCCCTAAGCTTTTAGTAGGATCATTTAGATACTGCATACGCGTATGTAAGACACAGGGGCTCCCAGTTGAATATAATAGGCTTAACATGATTTGCCACATGATCTGGCAGTAAAAGACTTTCTTAGTATGGCAATTTAGACACCCTTTCTTCTGTCCATGTTCTTATAAGGGCTTAATTCCTTACTTCTTACTAAGAAGACAACACAGCACACAGATGTTAGTCTGATGCATAGGACATGGGGCTCTCCAATGCCTTTGGCCCCAAAAAGATGGGTAAAACACTTGAGGGAAAGAGACCAGAGACTTGTTACTCCTTTTTAACATTGCAGCCTCAAGGGCATGCACACAGCATGCTCAGATCCTCTGAGATAGGACATAATGGTACTATGTTTTCAGAGGAAGGCTGTATGGTTGTGGGGAGGCTTTGAAATATATGTGAGAGAAGCCCCACTGCATTGCCAGCATCAAGTGGAGCACTATTCTCAGTATGCAGGTAATGAGATCACACAACATTAAAAGTCAGTTAAGACTTTGAAGCTCTGAATTTACAAAGAGAAACTAATTCTTACATTTTTTGCCTTTCCCAAGCTAGCATTTCTGGCAGGCACCCGAAAAGAAATGCTAACTAGACGTAGAGTAAATACAAACAATTACTGTGTTTTACCCATGTGTTATCCCAGCGGTACTTGGCATTTTAGGAGTTTAAAGTTTAATTACATTTTTGCTTTTGGTACATTGGATAGCCATTCACCTATGAAGAAAAGCGTCTGAGAGGGTTTCAAGCTCATTTAAAACACTCAGAAGCAAAAATTGTTGAAGCGTGTAAGGCTGGCTCTGTGTTTTGATGTGCTGTAGAATAATGTATGGAATTATATATGCACTCACTAAGTGGTGCGTTTTCATTGTGCTTTGAACAAACTTGCAAACTCCTCAGTGTACCTTTTTCTCCACACTTGCTGAGGTCTCCAGTAATTCACTGATTTTTTTCTATCCCCACCGCACCATTGGGTGGAAGGAAACACGCTACATAAAAGGGGGAAAGATGATTGAGAACATTTCAGCGCTTCTATTGTTAACAGAATTGCTTATTTATTCAGTTTTTCTACTCCCATCTTCTCCAGTCACCTTGGTTTCTGGTGCTTTTGCTGCTACACCTTCATGAGACAGGAAGATGGGCACCCATCACACTGAATATCTCTGAAGGAGCTTATTTGCAAAGAATCCTCATTACAACATGTCATGGGTTCAGCAGTAGCAGTCGTTTTTCCCCTTCTTGGTAGTTGGTGAAGCGCTGTGTTTTTGACTTTCAGCCTGGGAACAGCACTGATAACACCAATGTTTTTAGTTATGGCTTAGTGATGTTT
>JANRGW010036591.1:0-37255 GCA_024733675.1 Psilopsiagon aymara | reverse complement strand
AAGAATTTTGCACCTTCATTTGTTGGGTTTTATAGAAATTGAATAAATATCAGTGACATTTGTATTACCATCACTAGGTTTCAGAGTGAACATACTCCTGAAGTGAAAGAAAAAACCTCAGACCTTGCAGAGTGCCTGTGTTACCTGTTTATAAACTCAGACTGAACAGATTGCACAGGTTGCATTGTTTTGCATTTAGAAAAAAAACTTTTCAAGCATAAATAACAGAGAATGGCACACAAATTTTTAAACACTGATCTTTAAGCACTTAAATACAATACCGAAGGCTAAGCATTTGAAGTCTGTACAGCTCCTACCCTTCCGTGTTAAATGAAATGCACTTCTAAAAATATGCCTTCTGCAACATGTAAATTCTGAAGTTTCAAGCAGTGCCAGAGAAAAACATAACAATATTTTTCTAGCATGACACAGGCTTATTTTAGCAAATCTATTATCTGTGAATTAGTTAATTTCTTTTAAAACCTGGGAGTAGCATACAAAAGGTAGGCACTGTTCATGGACTGACTTTGTGAGGCCACCTGTTAATGCTGCAGTTCATGCACATACCACATCTGTCTGTAATTTAAAAATAAAAAAAAGCACTTGTGTAAACCTGATGCAATGAGTGCAAGTCTGTGGCAATCTGGAGCAGATAGCAGAAGAATAATGCTAATGGAGAAGTGAATGTTCTTTAAGGTGACTGATAAAAACACTCATTGAAAGCCTGTGCTCTTATCTGTCTCACCCTCATCCCTGAAAAGGTATTTCCAGTTGAATCTTAGAGAAATTTTAGATGGTATCTTTGTAAGGAAAATGTTGACTATCTTTTCTCTTTTTATATTTAAGCACTTTTGCAGCTGTGTTTCTTCCTTCTCTCTTTATCTTTGGCATTGAGTTGACAAGTGAGACACTAATCATATGTGATCGAAATATCTATCTCTATGCTTATTACTGTGTCTTATCAATAAAGTCATATTTTGGGAGGGGAATCAGTCATTCCTCCATTTTAGCTCTTTATCAACAAAGCTTCCATATGATTTTCTTATGTGACAGCTCTGTCTGTAGCACAACATCCATCTACAGAACACTTTTTTAGTCTGGCAGATTAATGAGTTAATAAATGTCTAGATAAAATGAAGTCCAGAACTCATCTTGGGAATAGTTTTCTGAATGTTTCAGCTTCAAAGAGCTCACTAAGATTCTCACACAGTCTGATTGTTCACATTAAGCAAATCTAAGCAGTTACCATTGACCTTGTTTGCAATAATGCGTAATATCTCAGATACCAGCTTTTAAAAGGTTTTCAAAAACCTGCCTTATTTTGGGCCCTCACAATGAAACAGTTTTCAGTGAGACAGTGACCTTATGTGCTGAGCATGTGAATCAGGATTGCTCTAAAATATTTACTCTTTTTAGAGTCTGGTCTAGCTTAGGACTGGGGAGGAATCTGGTTTCCTTATTAACATATCATGTAGCTAGGCCTGCCTCAATCTTTATTTGTCATTCAGTTAGAAAATAAAAGTTCTGTAGAGTCATATAGCAACTCTTGAAGGAGGCGAACAGTAACTTAAATACAGACCTATAAATCTTTACTTTATGGCTATCATTTTGTTTTGCTGAAGTTACTGTTATATTTTTAGGCCTCTCAGAAGCACATTCTCTCAAATCTGGTGTTTGTGTGGTTTTCATTTGCATGTACAATAGCTAGATAAAATATTGAATGGCTGGGGTTTATTTCACAAGACCTTCATTCCATGTGATTTTTGCCACACATAAATAATCCATGGTCAGATCAGGAACAAAGTAGCACCCTGAGACAATTAATAACTTTTATTTCAATTTATTATTGATCGAAACCAAATCCCATTCAAGGCAATTAAAAGATTTCCAGGGATTTGGGTGACACTAAGTATGACCCTAAGGGTTATGAAAAGTCTTATACTGTCTTTTTACAATCAATGCAGAAGACTTATTTGTGCTAATGTTTAAACTGCAGTGGTGAGGGACTGGAGAGAGGCAGATGATAGAGTGTTTAAGATAGAAAGACTTCATTTGCAACTTCAAAGCTGCCTGTAATGTTCTACTCTATCATTTTATTTTTTATATGAAGCTTTTCACTCAGCTCACTGCATATAATTGCATCTCACAGTGGGATCTCACTATAGGCAAATGCTTGGGAACACTCACCTCTGCATTGGAAAGACTCACCGGAAAATAATACCTTTGATTACAGTCCCTGGAAGGGAACAGCAGACCTAGAGCTTGAGCACAAGGCTGTGGCAGAAGGAGGTGCCAAAAGAAAAGATCAGCTGTTTAGTGAGGTGCTAACACCTAAAATTAGACTCAGGAAAGGTTTCAGGAGTGTACAAAGCAGATCTCTCAGGCTGTCTCAATGGTTTGGAGAAAGGTAAAACCAAGAAGTGGTTTCAAAAATGGAAATCCAAGTTAGATCGAAAGCATGTATTTATCATGGAGCCAGCATATATGTACTGCCAGTGCTCTAATTGTATGACTCTAAGTGTCCCACTCTTATCTGCGCAGAACACTCCTCTGTGAAGTGTAAATTTGATGAACAAAAGTGGCTGGGTTTTGGTTTGGGTCACTCACAGAGGTGGCACTGCTGGGTGGAGAGACCGGCTACCAGGTGTGCGTGGCTCTTACCCCAGCACCTCTCTGCACTACATCTTCCATTAGTGAAGACAGGAAAACCATTCCATGGAACCACATGTCCTTCAGAGTTCTAACCCACAGAACCAATGTTACCCCTCTGCTTCATAAAAGAGAGAGTGAATCTTTTGGGGCTGTAACTGGATGATTTGAGTTTACAGTACAGCAACTTTCATTTTCCAGTCTGGCTTAACCTTCAATGCCTCAGAACAACATGGAAGTTGACACAGGATTAGCACCCAAGCTGCTGGGGTCCTCCAGAAAGCAGGATGACTGTTCTTTGAACAGAGGAAATGCCCACTGATCGTAGTAACTGCTATTTGATTTTCTGGGGTTTCGCACTGAAGCAAGGAATGTTTACTCAGCTCAGTTTGGAAAGCTTCAATAATCACCATGAGATTTAATTTCTGTGTGCATGGAAGCATAGCATACAATGTCTGTTTTAAAAAGTGGCATTCAGAGTAAAGCCTCATTTATCTGTTTCTTTGAAAAAAAAACCACAAAATGTCCAAACAGAAGGGTTTTTTCTTCACTTTAGAAAATACTCAGAGTCACATAAAGGAAGTAATTTTTTATGTTTATGATTTCATTACATTCGAAACTTGGCATCACAGACCTTCTTTCAAACTGGAATTTGCCTTTTTGTCGCAGAGAATAAGTAAGGTAATGCTGGGGTCTCTCTAGGTAGCTTCAGTGCAGTGTGATGAACTCAGTTATCCCTGAGTGCGCTGGTGAATCTCCAATAGTGCACGTAGCCTGCCCTCCATGACTGCCCCTATGTCATGGAAGGATCTGTCACCACCAATTCTGTCTCCAGCTCTCCCTTTTCTGACCATCATATGGGCTGTATATGCAGTGACCATCCTGTGTACTCTGTCTCTACCAGTGGCCCTGTGTCCTTTCCTAACTGAATACAAAAATGAAGATGTCTGAAGACTTTAACAAAGTTGATCATGCTAAGTTAGGTCATCAACTTGTATCATGGAGCTGTGGTAGTTTTGATTCAATCTTATGTGCTGCATGTAAAATCTGAATTTCAACAGACTATGACCTCAACCTCCAACAGAAATGGTTATATTAATGATTTTTATGTTATAATTGGCAAAGACTATGAGCTTTCTCAAGGTCAGCCATGGTAGCTCAGTTATAATGAGCTGGTCAGGCCATGAGACTTCATTTAAAGAATTACCTTAATAGCATTTTATGGCTTTTTTTTAAGAAGAAAAGTTTGAATGTTCCACTTGGAATGACTCAATTTCCTAAGAAAATGCTGTTCTCAGACTAAACCTGGGAAGCTTCAGTCTTACAAAATTATTAGAGGAAGTTTGAATTGCTCTGCAGCTTGAACATATGAGGAAGATCCCCTTCCTGGGTTCTCTAATGTTTGTATACACTGATCCACTGGCTTCAAAAGGATACCATATCGTTGCAATGACCTGAATCGTGAATATAACCATACAATTGAAGCTAAAGTTCACACACAGTATTTCACTGCTCTTATATGATACGTGTAACATCACCAGCTACTCATGTTTAAGGTAAATTAATTAACCTCTGCAATCATTAAGGGGAGCTAACATCAAGAGTGATTAAAGCAGTGGATGTTCCATAAACCCTTATTCAGAAGATTTTTATAAGAAAGGATTTTTCTTTCTTCCGAGTTCATCACAAAGGCTTTTATTCATTCTCACTTGAAATATTAAAGAGATGAATATCAAAAAATCTGGAACTTCTGGCTAAATAAGCTTCCTGCTTTTTCTTCCAAGTGCACACGCTTATCAAGGTATAAATCCCATGTCTGTATCGTCATTGCAACCTGTGCAAGAAAACACCCTGAAGTTTCTGATCCCAGGGCCTGTCATTGAATACTGTAGAAACAAACCTTGGGGCCTTTCAGGTCAGATGGGCCATGTTCAAAATCCATCTTGGAAATATGCTCCACATACTGTAGCTCGCCCTGCTCCAACAAAGCTTGCAGAAACCACCTTTCTTTAGCTCAGCTGCCTCAAACGGAATTTGTAATCATTGCTACATCTTCTGTAGTTGAGATCACATCCACCTCAGACTCTCCACCAAATTCACTGCAGAGTCACTCTGCCTGTTGAAGAGGTATTAGTAAGAATTATGTTCTAAGGAAATCTGGACTATCAAAACCATTAAGAGCTAGAATACAATGGATTCTCAGATCCATGTTGTGTTATAGTAAGAAATAGGTCTGAACAACCTGAGATGTTTCTCTCTCCTTTTCCTATTACCTTCCCAGAACTGTTGTGGTCCAACTCACCTCCTTTTTATCAAGTGGTTTCTTGGGCAAAGGAAGTCTGATGCCATTTGCAGGACTGTATTAACCTCTGGACTAAGTACTAGGTGGAGGATGGTGTTTGGCTGATAAGAGTCGCTGCTGATGGGAGGGACTTTTCAAGCTCAAGTTTAATTTGTCTGCTCAAAAGAGAGTCAAGTAGAACAGGTTGCCCAAGTCCATGAATGATCTTGTTTTGCAGATATTCTACTGTGACATTCTACTGTGGAGAGTCCTTCAGTGTTGATGTGATAAGGCAAGGTGGTATAAATTACTTCAGACTTTCTTCAATCTTTGGTCTGCCAGAGTCTGTCTAGAGTAGATGACTCCTAATTTCTGCTTGTGTATCCCTTCGTTTTCTCTCAGCACACCCCAACCAACATGGATATTAATATGAAGGCACTGGAACCTGTCTCCTGCACCTCTTGATGTCCTCCTGAAGGCAGTGGGGAGGGGCAGTATAAACTCCAAATGCCGCAAGGCCTATGTGTGGATGTTATCACCTGAGAAGTGACCCAGGAAGAGCCTACTAGTGCCCTGTCTACTGGCGACTCATGTAGCTCAACATAGACTTGACACATACGCTACATCTCATTCGAGTCTGCTCTCCTGTGTCTTGCAGTGCTATGAGCATTGCTCCTGCATTGATGGAAAAGCAGCCTTTGCCACTGCCTATGTATCTGACAGAGTGTGTAAAACCATGCAAAGAGTAAAGTCTGCAACATGAATGAGTCAGAACTCTTGTTTTCTCAAAGCCTCAGGTCATAGTCTTCTGAATACATACTATGTCCTTAAGGAAGCATGGTAATGATGAAACTCTGTAGGTCACAAGAGGTGACTTTTGGAAGTGACACCAAGGTGGGATCTGTGAGCACTGTGGTAGAGACAGCTATGCAAGACTATGTAACTTGAAGGGAAATCTCTGGAGGGCTGGGAGGCTGAGAATAGGTAATTTTGTATAAGCAATATCCATACTGCAGTTTCACACCAGACATTTCTTTCCAGGGGACTACTTAGTACATCCCAGTGTTTTCTGACATATATGTATATACATATACATAAGCAAATATATAACTTAAGTATATATGTGTACATATATATGCTTTTATGTGTGTGACTGAGGTTCTATACAAAAAGGGAAGATGCTCAAATGTGACTTCAGAAGCATGCATTGGAAGACCTGACATTCCCCTCTCCCCTTCCATAATTGCTTGCAGAGGTTCACTCACAAAGACCACTGAAACTTTCACATAACGTATTATCTGTCTCAACCAACAAAGCCAATGGACTTCTGAGTAACAGAATTGGTAAAGTAGAGCTAAACACAGTAGAATGAAATGGACAGCAAATGACATTGCTGTTTCTCAAATAAAATACCTCAGTTTCTTCTGGGTATCTGCTCTTTGAGAATGAAATATGGCAAGTAGTGGACTACAAATGTGTTGCTTGACAAAGGAAAGGAAAAAAACTCGCTAAACTCTCACTTTCAAATCCCTTCCTATGTGGGTATTTTAATAGTAAGGTACAGATACACCAGCTTGATCTGTAGTATAGTTGCAATAAAGAGTATAGAAACAAAAGTATAAATTGTCTTCCCACTGTTGAACTGGCCTCATTTGAATTTAATTTACATATGTAAAAAGTAAAAAATAGAATTGTATATTAGCCCTGGATTACTTCAGACTCTAATATTTCATAACTGTTAAAGGATTTAGCAGTAAAATCCCCTTTGAGGAACTCAAGTGTTCCACAATAAGTGCTAACAGTTGGCTGATGCCAATTCTACTTAATACCAGTAGGCAAAGAAAGTAATCTGCTTTATTTCATGCTATCTGGTCTCTATTGTGTCCTGCCTTTAGGGCTTGTATTGCTTTCACAGTGCTATTAACTGTGACTAGTGTGGCACTCACTGTGCATAACTGCCACAGTCACTAGTGACGTATCAGAAAGATGCATATACAGTGATGGCAACTACCTTAATGAGGAGAGACAGCACAAAGCTTACTTCTTTAGAAGGTAACATTGTATACATAGTTTTAGATCCTGATTAAGGTAAATTTTAAGTGGTAACTAATGGCATGGTTCAGTCTTTCTCATCTGTTCTCATAAACACCGAGTTAATCTCTAGGTGTTCAAGTCCCATTTGTTCCAAAGCTGTCTCATTTTCTTGCTCTGGTGACCCTCTATTAATCATTGAAAGGAAACAGTTTGGTGAGCTCTTGAAGAACCTTCAGACATTTTCAGTACAAAAAATATGAGACTGCTGTGACCTGTGAGAAGCTCAGAGGGCAACAGAGAGGGAGAGAGTTATTATAGAATATTCTGACTGGAAGAGAAAAGCTGCTTTCTCGGTGTTTTAATCACACCTTTATGACACAACCTTTCCATCTATCCTCCAGGGAAATTGAAATTGTGGACATACTCTCAGCCAGCCAACTTATGGTGATGATGAGTTTTCAGCTCATCTTTCCCTACTATGTAGCAGATGCAGCTATTGTTCTTTCAATTCCCAATTTTATTTGCCTTCTTCCATTTCTTTACCAGCTTCTCTCCCTTTCTGTGTCAGACTTAACTCCTAATTCTCTCTTTGCACTTTTAATGTAGTCCTGAAGTGGTTTTGACCCCCTAGCTGTCTATGCTGTTTTTGTTGTTCCACAAATAACTTTGTGTCATACCTGATTTTGCTTTCTACTATGCTTTTTCCTTTGTGTCAAACCACAAACTTCCCTTCCTATCTTATACTTTTAAAGTACTCCCTAAAACAAACAGCTGTCTCAAAACTTTCAGGTGTTCGTAAACTTTATAAGTAAAAATCCCATCATTGATTTTTTTGCCACTGATAAATTACAAAGAACATAATTATACCTCTAGGTATTGTTTTCACAATAAGGTCTCTGATACAGATATTATATTCTTTTCAGTATCTTTCATCATCTCAGTCATTCCAGCAGCAGTTAAAAGTGACATGTTTTGTTTATTTATGGTGATATCTGGAAGGAGTTTACTCTCCTTTCTTCCTATTATCTTCATGGAGTGGTCTACTCTATTGAGCTAATGCATCGTCTTGGACTGATGCTAGCTGAAAAACCTGCACTATACTTCATCACATAATGTAGTTGTATCCTATCATACCGATGAAATAAGAGTCAGAGACAACACTGCAAGAAAGAGAAAGTTTCACACAGCTGCCAACAGGGAAACCAAGGGGAAAAAGGGCTTGTTACAGAAGTGGAGCCTGAGGATATAACACTGACATCTGAACACAAGCTCCATGGTGGTTAAACTCAGTGTTTTAATTTTTCTGATTAAAATTATACACACACAAACACTGGTTATGTGGGGGACTGACCTTAGGTGGCAGCCACATGCCCACCAAGCTGTTCTATCACTCCCCCTCCTCAACAGGATGGGGGGTGGGAAATGCAAAGACACTTGTAGATCAGGATAAGGACAGGGAAGTCACGCAGAGTTACTGTCACAAATAAAACTTGACTTGAGAAAGAATAATGCCATTTGTTGCCAACTAATAACACAGTAGGGTAACAAGAAATAAAAACAAACCTAAAGACACCTTCCCTCCATGTTTCTTCCTCCTGGTCTCAACTTCTCTTATAACTCTTCTTCCTCCTCCCTCTGTGCAGTACAAAGGTATAGGGAATGGAGGTTGCAGTCAGTTCATAATGCTTCATCTCTGCTGGTCCTTTCTCCTCTTGCTCTTCCCCTCCTCCAGTGTAGGGCTCCTCATACAGGGTACAGTCCTTCGCAAACTGCTCCAATGGGGGTCCTTTCCACGGGGTGCAGCCCTTCAGGAACAGACTGCTCCAGGCATCCCTCTGCTTTGATGTGGGGTCCTCCCTGTCTGCAAGTGAAGATCTGCTCCACCGTGGACCAACTTGGGCTGCAGAAGTACAACCTGCCTCACCATGATCTGCACCATGGGCTGCAGGGGAATCTCTGCTCTGTCCCCTGGAGCACCTCCTGCCCTCCTTCACTACCTTGGTGTCTGCAGGGCTGATGTTTTTCCTCATATTTCCTCACTTCTTTTTCTCACAGTTGCTATGCAGAGTTTTTACCCTTTCTTAATTATGCTATTGCAGAGGTGCTACCAATGTCACTGGAGGGTTCAGCTTTGGCTGCTCTGTCTTGGAGCTTGCTGCGTCTGACATGGGGGCAGGTCCTTGTTTCTTCTCACAACAGCCACCCTGCAACCTCCCTGCTACCAAGACCCTGCCATGTAAACCAAATGCAGCTTAAAAGTTAAAGGAAAAGAAGGAAATTGGGATTCTTAACAGAATCTTTTGAAAACGTTGGCCCAGTGGTGGGTATTGACTTTTGGAAAGTCAGACCCAAATTAGAATATTGGTATTTATCTTAAAGTGACTACAATTATTTAAATTGATCCGATATCTATATGTGCAATTTCTTTGGTTTCAGAGTATTTCCTGTTTTGTCAGCAGGCTGCAGCCCCAAACTACACTCATATTTATCCAGTTACTAGTTTTTATTTGGGTTTTATATTTGTTTTATTAACTACCTATTTAAAACCAGACAACATATTTTGGAGTGAAAGCACACTGAAAATGTGAATATAAACATTACATTTTCGTGTGGCTGTTTCCTCTGGTTTCCTTTCCTTAAGGGTAAAGGTCTTCAGTGGGTAAGGAAGAAAGAAAAGATTTCTTCTTGAGCTCCCAATTTAGTCTTTCAGGAGAAAATTTGCAAGTGAAGAAGGTGCTGAAGGCTCTCTTTTCAGCTGTGGTGGGCTCCAAGAACATGCTCCCTACCCATCGCTGGTTCTGCCAGGGGTGCTTATTGGGAGCTGCTCAAGAGTTGGCTAACACCAAGATTGCCAGTGTATTTAGACTCGTGTCTGACTGCACTGGTGTGGATAATTTCTGGACCATAGTTGTTGGTACCATGGAACTTCTCGGTACAAATGGCAGCTTCTGTCATCTGTATTTTTTTTCCCTCTTTGCATTCAACAGAGCTGTCTCAACAGTACAGAAAAGCTGGAGGAATGTGGTGAGAACCTCCAGGCAAAGCGTCAGCACCTTTCAGAAGCTGGCTGCTACTGTGGCAATGGTTTAATTCCATAGATGGATCAGAAAGTTTTGTGGAAAGCTGTATAAGCACAGAGCTGGTACATGAAATCCTGCAGAGCTGATTTTTGCCCCTTCATTCATCTTAGAGAGCAAGGGGATTAAGCAGTATTGCAGAGGTAGCTCTTCCTGAGATTTACCTCTCTTGGCAGGTCTGAAGGCTTTTTCTTGTTGCATCTTATTCCTTTGAAAAATAAAAGCGCATATTTGTTTGAGTCAAAGGTGGAGTATATTAAAGAAACAGTTTTAAACTGTTGCATCTGGCTCACACACCAATTTTGATGAGCTAGAGTACTCTGCATATCACCAATGTGCGTCATATGCTTTCTTGATTTGAGAAGAATTGATATTTTCTAGTGTGGGATGGGAGAAACAGCCTGCTACAACAGATCCTCATGTAATTTCCATTAAGTTAACAAAGCTTGTACTGTGCAGTTCAGTGAGAATATGGACAATGTCTTACAGGGCATATTATGTCACTGTTTAGCAGATGGAGTAGTAATTTCATTTGCTGTGAGTGCTACAATACAGTAAAAGTATTTAATCCTTCTTAAACTATAGAGAGTTCATTACACATAAATCTGACTCTCAATTCCAGTTTTGCACTCTCTGACAGTTAATAGTGCTGTACCATTTGTGGGACTTTTAATATGGCTTATGTGAGAGAGATGTCCTATGCAATACCGGAATTGAGTGTAAGTTTCAGCAACAAACTACGTAGAACCAGACTAAATAAAGCAGCATCGAAAACATTTTCTTTACCCAAAAAAGATTTTTTTAAAGTAAAATGTTGGCTGTGGGCATAATGGCCAAGTTCCTTTTCAGTCAAAAATCCCAAGGGACCAGGTTGTGCAAGTCAACCAAGCCCTGCTGAACTCAGTAAACTTGCTTGGATTTAAACCAGAACCAACTTAGCTGAGAATCTGTTCCTGTGCATGTGAAGAGTGAATGGGAACGTCCAGATGGCTCATTGATTACTATTTATGTAAAACATAATCTGTGTGAACTCCTTCTATGTGCTGGAAGATTTCTGCTTCAGTGCCTTCACCCTTTCCAGTCTTTCTTAGCAAAGGCCCTTAGCTTTAAAAAAGAAAACCAACCAATCCTATATTTGTCTTTATCATCCTAAGACAGAAACTAGACGGATCTCTGCAGCTAAAGCAAAGCCTGCTGCAATTTCAGATGAAACTGCTTGTTTGGGAGCTGTTAAAGATTCACTGTTGTTGTCAGGGGAGGACACGCACCATGTTGCACACCATGTTGCAGGTCTGAGTGTGCACAAACCTGCATTGAATTTGCTCAGGTCAGAAAAAAAGGCTGACACCTGAAGAATTCATATCCACGATACTCAATTCAAATAGAGGTGGTTATCTAACTTCCACAGGTTTCTTTTGTAAAAGGAGGATTGAGGTCTCTCTGCATTCACTGAGCAAGTTGGGAGTAAATGTACTTGAAATTAAAAAAATATGCACTATTCCCAAAATATATCAGGAGACTCAGCTACTTTTTTTTTTTTTTTGCTTGGTATTTTACAATAAAGTTCTTTAAAATATGGCCTGTATTTTCAAACAGTTAACATTTATTTTCTTTGGAAGATCTGAATTTCTGAAGGCCAAATGGATCAATTGGGAAGCTGAGTGTGTGTGATTAGCACCCTGATAGAAAGCAAAGCAGATACCAGCAGCATCTCTGGTAAGCTATTCTGCAGCACTAATTAAGAAAAAAGCTGTAGATTGTTTGCCTGAGGAGGGAGGTGCCGTTTCATTTCTCATGTGCACCCACCACGCATGAGAGCTACAAAAGCTCCATGTGTAACAAGGCTCATTGCGCAGGGGTTTCTTTGTAATTTAAGCACTCAGGAAAACTGTTCCTGAATGCCAATCTAACCTATTGGGTAAACAATAAAGAACAGTCTAAAATAAGAAGGAAAGCAAGAAGAATGCTATTGTTAGAGAACCATGTAAAACAGAAAGGTTCTGCATTTCTTCATCAAATCTTGATGTCATTGGTTTTCATATTTTTTTAACAAAGAGTTACTATAGCTCCTGCTAAGGAGAGAATCAGTAATAAGCTCCATGTGATTATGGTAACTATTCTATGACTGTATACTATGGTAATTACAGCCCAACCAAATAGCTCAGGGCAGAGAGCAACTCTCTTCTTTAGGTAGAGGCAAGAAGGACCACTTCAGCTCATCTCTTGATTCTGGTGGGAGTTTTATTTCTTTTTTTTTAATGAAACATACTACTTTTTAAGGGCTGTTTCTTCAATTCCTAAGGGGGTGTGGTGGGCTGAGATATCACACTTGTGAGACAGTAAAATTCTGCTGCAATCTGTGTGTGCATGCAGAGACCTCTCCATCTTTTCTGACCGGGCAATTGTGATAATCCCCTGAACTTGTTCCTCCAGCACTATGAGTGTCCCCTTCCCAGCTGATCTACCAGATAGCTTCTCTGCTGAAAACCAGTCCACTCACTGGGCTTTCATCAAAGGCAAATTACTGAAGGTCCAGTCTTGATCTCACTCCTTTCAGAGTCCAGTGCTCCCCACATCAACGCTGCTCCACCTTCAGCATTCCTTCATTTTCCTCTAAAGGCTCCTCTTAGACCAAGTTCTGTGGAAGCAAAACACCCTCTCTTATCTCAATTGCTCACTGGAAAGCCCTTCTATATTATCTGTTCTTCAAGCTGCAGTAGAGAAAAGTGACAGCTGTGCAATCAGAACTATCATTGTTGCCAAATGAGTTTGTTGTAAACTATAGTGTGAATTTACCTTGCGGTAAATTCATTTCTCTAGCTCTGGAGGTCACCAGACAGCTCTGGCAGTGCTCAGAAACAGTTTGTGACTATAGCAGAGAGAGGGGAAAAAGTCTTATTTAAAGAAACTGTGAAATCGTCAAAGTCATTAAAGTAAAACTGAGATGTATTTAAGAAGGTTACACGTCAATGCAAAATGTTTGTGATATAAATTGCCCTTCTCTGATGTGTCTTCAGTCATTTAGCACTGACTAGGAAAAACACATCTTAAGAGGGAATTTTCTCTGTTGTACGGGCAAACTTCAATGCAAATTAATTCTAATCGTAATTTATGGTATAAGACAGTTCTTGTTATGGAAAATAGGCTGATGGTTTAATTTAGAGCAAGAGTAATCAAATGGATCTGTCTAAATTTGTTTCAGAATGTATAATGGATAGAATGTAGGTTAGGTAATGTAGAAAATGTTGACAATATGCTTGATTTTTGAAGAATATTATTTACCAAACAAACAAAAGTAGCGTTAAAGGAAGGTTTATTCCAGGTAACCTGACCATAAATGTTTAATGATGAAACAGAGGTTTTATCTTTCTTTTCCCACCTCATCTGAAATTAATGTTCTAAGTGAAATGGCTGTGGCTACAATCTTGGTAGTACTGGGGGCAAGTTTCTAACTTCCACGTCAAGTTTCAAACAATATTGTCATGGGATATTACAGCAAAGAAAGAGTTATACACTACTGAAACATTCTTTTGAACAAAATGTTGTTTCACTGCCTGGTGCCTACTAAGCAGATGGCAGGGTAGAGACTCCTCTTCTATTCAAGCTTCTGTAAGACAAATTTTTCAGGGTTCAGAACCTAACTGAAGCACCTTGGATCATTTCAGAGGGCGATTTACTTTTCCCAGCCCAACCATATTTCTCCTACTTTGGATGAAATTGGAATCAATGGTTGCTCTACAGTTCATTACATCTTAGATGCCTGAAATGGAAGGGACTGTCCAGTGGGTAGATATCAGATACTGTATTCATCACCAGTGAGCACAGAAGATAAAGTGTGGTGTAGCAGTTGAAAAGGAAGATTAAAAAAGTCAGCAGATGAATGATGTGTAATGTTACCCAGAGCATCATAATCAAACCTTACAGGGTTTAAGGAGATGAAGAGAAATTCTTCTTGATTTGACAGGGAGTGATAGGGCTACTGTCTCCTTTGGTTTTCCTCCTGTCTCTCTGGGGTTTTTTTCTGGATTTCATGATTTTTGGATTTAGTGTCAGTTCCTGGGAGCTTTATTTCCTAGGCACAGGCAGACAGGAATAGCAGATTCCCTTTGGATCTTTTAAGCATGAGATCATTCGATATATGAAGGAAGTTTATTTGCTGGTGCTTTGCCATTGCCTTTCTCTACATGTAACCAATATCAATCATCTATGTTTAGCTTTCTCAGCACTGCTGGTGCTACAAATTTGACTTAAATATGCTGAAAAGCTCAGCTTCCCAACTGTCTGGAACAAGCCTTCCTCTTTTGTTTGCTGGACACAAAAGGTACTGCATAAAATACATGATCTGTTTTATCTTCTCTAGGTTCTTATCTTAGCCTTGACACAGTCGTATATGAATGCCTTCCACTGCAGCGTTAAACAAGGGGCTAAACTGAATCCTCTGTGTGAGACTCAGTCAGCCACTTCATTTATATGCAGCACAGTGCTTTGTTTCAGGAAAAGCACAGCTAAATTTGCATGTTGGAAGCATGTGTGTGATGTGCTTTTACACTGTGTTGCTGTTTTGTCTAATGAGTGTTTTGCTTTTCCTTCAAAGCCATTTCTGTGACAGAGGCTATAATGCACAGGGCAAGTGAGGAAGGTTGGTGCAAACAAGTGAATAATTATTTTCCCTATATGAAATGTCTTGATTTCAGAAGCATATGAAGCATTTCACACACCAAACATACAGCAGCCAGATGAGCAACACAGCACTAAAAGTACACAGAGGCAACTGGGCAGTTGCTACCAGTTAAGAAATATAGACAATCTCTTTTTGGGTACATCTTATGGCAGCAGAATCCCCACATCACTCTCCCCTAGGGATGAGTAAAGCAAGAAACTTAGGCTATGATGAGGGCTACAGAGGCATTTCCCAGGTGCTCTAGGATATGGATGTATGAGTCAGTTTTCTCCCTGCATATTTTAAAAGATCTTGTTTGCAAATTGAGGCAGAAGATGAGAGGAAAAGAGAGAGCTATGAAGTGTGTTGGAGAACTCTTTGTGGTTCACTGTTATAACCACATCTTGGCTGCAAAATGAGAGGTTACTAGCACGAACAACACTTGAACAGGAGTTCAGGGCATTGCTACACTCAGACTCTTTGGTTTCATGCAGAAAAGATAGAAACTAAGAGCAAAAAAAAAAAAGTGTGAGTCTGAATTAGCTCTTACAGAAGTGGGGTAACGTTCAAACAAAAGTTTGTGGAGAGCTGGGCAATACTACAGCCAAAATGAAAATGGAAGATAAAAAACAGGTCAAACAAACCTGTAGATTTTGACAATATTTAACATCAAGTTGGAATGTCTTATTTATTCCAAACTTAATTTTCATTTTTAGGCAATTTAACCCATTTTTTATCTCTAATGTCTTTTTCAACTTTAGATTACCCAAATGAAAAAGACTATTTCAAAACAAAATCTCATGTTTAAATTTGAAAAACATTGAATCAAAGCACATCAGCTTTTCAGAAATGAAATATTTCTTTTTGAACATGATGAAATGAGGGTAATACTTCTAAGGAGCAGCTTCTGGCTGCACCTGCTATGATAGTTGGTGTACGGGACAGAAAATCTCTTTAACAATGCTGGTAGCAATGCACGTGTCTGTAATCTTCTTTCTTTTGGCATGATTAGTATTGCCTCACTAATGTGCTGTGTCTCGGGCAGCTGTCTAGCATCTCTTGATGGTTCTTAGTCTAGAAATAATGTCTCTTCCAGACGTCAGGTTTGGGAATAGATGAGCTTACAAGGAAGATGTTAACCAGGAAACTTGTGTTTTGTGAGGTGATGGTGTCAGACAAGACTGCTTCATGGAAACTCTTCAAATATATGTTACATAAAGAAAGAAATCAACACTAAAAATCACAAATAAAAGCACCAGAAGCTTGCAAGGGCATATGTCCAAGCCTTAAGAAATGCCAGACTTTAATTTTATTTGGGAAACCTTAATTTACTCCCCTAGTACAAATAATCAAATCTTTACTAATGTATTTTAGACTTATTTCCACAGAATTTAAGCTCCACAGGACAGGCTGTGCTCTGTTAATCACCAGTTCATCAGTATTTTGTATGATCCCCCACACTCATCAGGTGACCTCTTTTTGCACTATTCTTTGTTGCTCAGAAATAACTCAGAGCCAAGGAGCCTGACAGGACCAAATTCCAGCTGATCAGTACAATGTGAGCCTCTGCATAAGACAATAAGTTCCCACTGACTCTATGACAGATGCTTAAAGGTAAGTTTCCCTCCTCCCCAGCTCTTGATGAATGTGAATCAGACCTTGATCTGGGGACAGAATTATTGATTCATCTCTGCAGCAGAGCAGTCAGTATGAGAATACTGCACAAAAATTAATTATGTAGATCATTAATGCCTACAAAAACCTGCAGTATGAGGGCAGACACATTGTTACACCAGATTTACAGATGTGGGAAAATTCTGAATAAAATTCCCTCTGGCTTTCACTCCCGAATTGCAGCATACTCAAGCCATAGTGGGAAGGGGTTAATGCTCAGAATGGCAAAGAGAATGTCTAGGCTTAAAACCTTTGGGAATGGGAATACCAGTAGTGGCCTCTTCTCCAAGAAACAGAGAGTAGAACAGTCAAAGCCAAAATATATTGGACATGGCTAAATCTATAAAACCCTTTATATCAGTGCTGTGTGAAGCAGCGCTTTCCACAGGGTGAAGGAGATGTTTACTGCCCTTCTCTTCAAGTATTACATGACTTTGTACATACTTGCTTAAAAGAGCCTGAAGTCCTGAAAGAAGAGAGAAATAGCACAGTGAGTGCAAAGTGAAAGTCCAGGCAGCAAAGTCTAATACTGTATAGTAACAGTGTCCTAGAGAAAGTAGTGATGAGGTGGTTCCATGTATACCTGTCAACAGCTTTCAAAAGATATGAGAAAAAAGTGGAAAATATCTTTTTTGTTACAAAATCTTCATCTTGTAAGGCAAATTCCACAGAGTTCTGTTGTCAAGGCTGGAGATAGGCTTATAAAGACGTCTATGTGGAGGAAACTGCAGTTAACCCTTCCTGAGAAGACAATACAGAGGACCCCTGAGAAGGACGGCCATTGCTGAGAGAGTAAAAATGTACTCAACTACTGTTGCTGTGATAGGAAGGAAATGGGAATGACAGGCAAATTCCTCTAAAGTATCTGCAAATGTTGTTTTGTTCTGCCTGAACAGAATCTTTTCTAATGCATATTTGGGTTAAATGCCTTTATTTCTCTTTGTCTTGCACTGTGCAAACGTTTGTCTTTATAATTCTGCACACATGAGCAGCATTTAAAGAAAAACAAGTATCTGCTAAAAGTTGAGTGATTTGAAGTTAAAGGTGTCAGCTTATCTGACTGCCTGGAAATGCAGCGTATAGTCCTGCTAACATTTCCATTCTTGTTTGACACGCGTGAGTCGTCCTTGAATAATTTGCCCAGGATCACCCAACAAGAAAACTGAGCAATGTTTTCATGCGTATTTGTCGGATCTTGTCTGTCCAGAATTAGCTGAATTCCAGAGGAAACAACTTTCAAAATATTCACTGTACATTTGTACCCTTTTCTCCTCAGGTCAAATTTCTGTTTATGTAGGAATAAGACTTTGGTAGCAGCAGTCATGGCAGTAGCTATATAGTGAACAGCCAGAAGCAGTCTACTATTGCTGTAACTCTGCCCAAGCTTTAAATGCACTTGAAATATTTAGAATTTTTCACACATTTTATTTGATCACCTCTTCAAACGCCAGCAGCATGTCCTCAGTTTATGATTTTCTGCTCTTTATTGAATCACAAATCTTTCGCTGGCCATGGGTTTCCTTATACAGAAACATACAGCTATTTAAATTTGTAGATGGTCTAAGGTACATAGGAGTGGAATACTGAAAGTCCTATTTTCTTATAAAGCAGAAAATGGAAATTGCTATACCTGAGCAAAATGTAGCCTGAATCACTAGTCAATATTCAAATTTTGCAGGCATGTTTTAATTTGGAAGATGAATTGACTTGGGAAATGATGTAAATTCTTGGCATGACCTTGTTTGAAAGAAGCCTTTGTGAAAATAAACAACAGCACAAACTTTCCTTGCTCACACCCTCAGACCTATCTTTCCTGGGAGTTCTCGGCTTAAGAAACACTCTCCTGTTCCTCACTCAAGTTATGGTACTGTAGCTCTCCTTCTCTGGTGCACACATCTTGAAAATCAGTATCCTTACCCATGCGCCTGCAGCCATGCAAGTTTCTGTGGTCAGGTCTCCTCAGGCTGTGCCTGCAGTCAAGTGTGTCAGAGAGCAGATTCTTGTCTGCCTATTTCACTTCAGGAAAGAGTTTAATTGCTTGAGTCTGAAAGATGTGAATTGCAAATCCATCAATTCCACTGAGATCTGTGTTGTCTTTGGGTCACCACCCTCGATAGCAGCCATTAAAATCTTTCTGTATAACTACATGGCTAGAGACAAATTTCAGTGATTGAATGAAGATAAATGACCTGATCCATCTCAGCTTCTGGAGACAGCAAACCAGGGCTGGAAAACCATTGCACTGTCACATTTCTTGTAGTTACATGTGCTTACGAAAAAAAAGCACCATAAGGAAAACCCTTCACATTTTAACGCTTCAGCTGCAGAACCCAGCAAACATTAGGAAAACAGAGGCAAAATTGATTAAAAAAAACCCTAAATGATAAAAGATTAAATGCATAGTCCAGTGCTCATGTCTAAAAGCACTGCCACCTAAAGAATGGTTATACTTCTGCAATTTATGAACTCTTCTCTTGCTTCCTCTCATTCCATCAGCTAAGACACCATATTAACTCTGTGATGCTGTGAAGGTTTAATTGTACCTCTTTCACTTTGCACCATTATCCTCACAGCATTACTCAGGCTGTGATGTGGTGATGAAGTGTGTCTGTCCATAAGACCCTCCCTGCTGGATGAGAAACTGTGGCCAAATATAACTAAATGTTCATACAGCATGAATTCATGTTGTTGGCTCAAATTTGTGCAAATGGATGCAGTTGAGTTATTTTTCTCAGCATATTTAAGGCCAAATCACCTTTTTGTCTGTGCCATTCCCAGTCATATCTGTACCTGCCTACAACAGGCTGAATTCTGCGTTCTGTCTACTTCCACTGGTGTGTGGTTGCATGGCAATGACTGATAGAGATCAAACCAGTATTGCTGGCTGATCATCCAATACGTAGGTCTGGTAATAACTGTCATTATCAAAGTATTAGCTTTCATTTACAGACCAGGAAATAAAAGATATAGAAAGTAAAAACCTGTGCTTTGTTGTTTCTGTACTTGAACAGCACTGGGGAGAGTTTGAGAAATGCCTATGGGGTTACAATGCTTGGAAATGAGTATGTATATGAGTAAATACTCTGATAGTTGTAATCAACATAATTTCCTAATCGGTGCAGGCCACATTCAACACATTACCACCAGTCAAGGGACTGGGAGTTAAAGACAATTATCCCAGTTTGTGGGTTTAAATGGTATTTCCAATTACAAATATGTATCATTAACTTTAACTGTATACCTGGGGTGAAGAATGATGACTTTTAGCCTAGATGAAAAGGAAATATTCTTGGCTGTGTTAAGGTTGTGCTACTTTTAATACAACAGTCTCTCAAAGTCCCTCACCTGGGGATGGTCGCTTGTGCTGGCCCAGCTCAGCAGAAACAGACATTTAGAACAATCTTCCTGGCCAATGGAGGTCCAGCTCTCATTACAAAAATAGTTTTATGTTTCCACACAGAAAAGGTCCCCTTGAAAATGTTTAGGTTTTGATTGAGAGCACAGTTTCATAGCTTTATCTTTTCCTCTCTTCCTTCCTGAGATTGTGACATTTCAGTCATTCAGCTTCTTTGAGAGGTGCAAACTGACATCTCATATGCTTTGTTGCAATCTACCCTTCTGCCTTTTGCAAAGTGAGGAATTAGTTGAATTTCTGATGCTTATGTTGCCACACAGCTCCTTTAATTCAACAACTGACTTGACTAGGCACTGAATGTGTCACATTACAGGGACTGTCAGCAAGAAAAGCCTCTGTTTGATTGAAAGATTACTTTCTTTAACAACACGATTGAAAGTCTGACATGGAGATACTGAACTGCCAGCACAGCCCCAAATATTTAGTCGGTGTAGCCCCACTTTTTTAGCAGGAGTGAGAGTAAAAGATTACCATTTGTGTTGTATTCGTGTTGTAACTAGTGACCATAAAGAGGTTTGGGGTTAGTGCTTGTGGCAGGACTTGCAACTTCAAATTTCTGCTTTCCTAATCAACCTGGAAGATACAAAGGCACCCAAAAAACTAACCTTTTTACATCTGGTAGTCTACAGCTCTCCAGTTGTGCACTCACGTATGGAAAATCAAGAGAAGTGGTGCTGCCAAAGTTGTGGAGGTTTAAAGACACAAAGGAATCCAAATCTGTAGTGAAGAAATAACTTCTATTAGAGCCATTAATGTCATTTGAACACACAGATTAGCTTTGAGGTACACGCTAGCTTTGGGCTGCAGACTCCATTCAGGAGATAAAATTTAGGTCTATAAGAATGGACATCACAGAAGTGAGGGCTTTGGCGAGGGTACTGCCTACGCATATCAATGTGGTTTACTACAGAGGTAAATGAACTTTGTTTCTGTTCTTTTCAGGCATTTAACTCCCTTCTTCCTAGGCCAGAGGTGGCAAAGGGATCTTTCCTTCAAGTCAGAGTGTATAGGCATTCAGAGAACATGTGGGATTCCCGAACCTAAGTCACCGTTTTATCTAAAGAAGTATTAGTACATATCCTACTCTCTTGTGAATACCTAAATATTTCAGCTGCTTAAAGATTGTTATGCAATGGGCCTTTTACCTATTTCTTTTTAGGGTTTTCCACTTAACATAATGTAGCAAAGTTCATATTCTGAAGCAGGTTTGTCCTACTCACTGGTGAATGTCCAGACTACTGGATGATGGATGTTTTTTCTTGCCTTTTGATTTAGGACATACTCTCAAATGGAGGTAGCTGACATTTCTAGTCCCTTTGATCAGTCCTGTCTGTAATTGCTGCAGTGTCAGTCAGCCTTCCAAAGAATGATCTATTAATGGTATGGATATTTCATTACTTAGTGCATTTGAACTAAAGATATTTTTTTTTTTAGCATATGGGTGACACCTGAAGCATTGTCTGTACAACACCACAGAAAACAAACTCTTGGTAAGAAATGAAATGTTTTAAAGCTCTATTTAAAAACCTTTCTGTTTTCATGGAAGACAAGTTGATGCCTGTAGCTGTCCCAGAGCATTCAGGAGCCGAGCATAAGAGGTGAGGGAGAGAAATGAACTTACACTCAGTTCCACTTTTAGCTCTTTGTCATCAAAAGTGTGCAGATTGAGAAATTTTTGTCCCTCTTTAATGAGGAAGAAAATGTTGTGAAGTCAGGAGGCTTGAGAACGCATGGATTTCTACTGAATGCCTGCAGGGAATTTAAAGTACAAGCAACATATTCAGAGTTTTCCTAATTTAGAGCTGCATTGTGGAGTGGAATGCTAAGCGCTGAGTTGTGCTTACAGAGCTGGAGGAAAATTGGAGTCTTGATGGAAAGGGATGAGGTTGGCTAATACAATTTGAAAACTGCTTACTCAGAAATTAATATGCTTTTTTTTTTGGCTGTTCCCTGCTGCTAGTACCAAATCCCAGAAAGGTGCTTTTTAACAATAAGGATTGCAAAGCATTTGATGTATGTTAACAGTACCCTAGGGGTTAGTGAGATGTTGCTATGCTCCAAGTAATAAGATACATATTGGAATAAGAGAGATGTAATTATTTAAGCAAACAATCTAGTGGAAAATTCATCTGTCATCCAGGCCATCACTGAGCCCTATCCCCTGGTGGAGGTAAAGTTGTATATTTCTGTTGGCTTCTGTGGAATAAATCTGGTTTATTTCAGCTGTTGATTTGGCCTTTTACCCAAAGAACTAGGCTGTAAGTCATTTAGGAGATATGAATATCTAATGGGTGGAAGAGCATGACGAGTTGACAGGGGCAAGTTTTACCAAATATACGTAGGATGGAAATGGTCTTTTTATTAAGTTAAGCACCAATGATGCATGGATCTTGTGGCAGCTCTTAGGAATAGAGCTGTAAATCTCATTCTTTCTGAGTTCCAAGAAATACAGTATCTGATCAATAAACTGACCAAACACTGGTTATTTGTAGTGGAAAACTGCCTCCCTGGCTATGAAACGTGTGGAGCAAAGGTTGTTTCCAATTTGAGAAGGCACTTTATTATATGAGTGGCCCAAAGAAACAGATCAATCTCCCATCCATAAAGTCAAAGAGAAACATCTGGCCTGGAAACAGAGAAACATAAAAACTAGGTTTGTCTTCACAGGACCTGCATTTATCTGGCCACAGTAAGATGCATTTCTTAAAGCTTGATAAAGATTTGCCTGCTTGGGAGTAGGAGGTGTGCAGTTAAGTTTTACATGCAAACAGAATATTTTTATTCAATGCACAAGTTCCTCTAATGATTTCCCATTAAAAAAGAATGGGCAAAATTTAAAGTACTTACAGGTGGCTTAAACATGGTTCTTCGTTATTTTGATGGTGATGATGGTGGCAATATTGATGATGGTATATTTCTTGGAATTCATTTGCCCAGTTTCAAGGAGGAAATTGGATCTAGGATCATTCAAAGCTTCATCAAATGGAGAAGCCATAAAATAAAAATTACTTCCTGACATAGTTCTAATAAACTTCCCCTTCCTGCATCTCCTACCCTCTGTGTGTAACATTCCCCCTGTAGGTTCATAATGATGATTTAATCTCCTTCTCCCCTGCTTTATGGGAGCCAGTAGCTGGAACTCTATTTAGATTGATTGTTCTTCACTTATTATTAACAAGTGGCGTATTAATGGAGATGAACAAAAATTAAAGAAGATATTCAAATTCAGCTTCTTCTACACCACAGGGTTTTGATTTCAGACAGTTTATTCCTAATTTGAGGACAATGACTATGAATTGATAATGTTCTAGGTGTGTTAGGATTCAGTGTGAAAACTGATGAAGTATCTCATGACCTTTTCAGTTCAGATTTAATTATCCCCCCAAACAGCTCTTTATTCTTCCCTGCTGATGCTCCTCCTGGCCTCTTTCCCCTTCACTTGGAAAAATTCACTGAGGCTGGCTAGACTGCAATGAATAGTGCTGTAATTATTTCTTATATGCCAGTTACAGCTTTTGCAATTGTTTCATAACTGGTGCTCCAGACAATTTCTCTGCTGTTCTCAGTAGAATTGACTGGACATATCAGTTTATACAAAATTTTTATACGCCTCTTTTTCAGCTAGCACGATGAAAATGTCCTGCAGTGGTTTCCTGGTGGAGGACAGGGACTTGAGGGAGTTCTGTTCCCAACTCTACTGTTAATGCAATGGGAAGAAGCCAAGAAACCTTCATCTCTATGTGGGGTATCATCTGCCTTGCAGGGTAGGAGGAGAAGCCTCATGTGGGGCTGTGGGATCTGACCCCAGGGCTGTCTTCCAGACTCAGTGTTCTTTCACAGGAACCTGGGGCAATCTCCCTTTCCTTTGCTCCTGGCAACATTGGTGACACTGCTGAGCAGCTTCCTCCAAGGAAAGCCCAGTAATGAGTACAGATACTGAAACATATTTATTTTGGTTTTGCAGTACCTGTAAACAAAAATATGTTGAAGCCAAACACCACCATCCACACTGCTGCTGGAGAGGAGTGGTAGAGAGTGTCAACCACACGCAGCAGACATTAGCTACATGGCCTAGCAACCACTGAAGACCCCTTAGATAATAAGTAGACTGTCTAGAAGACCCCAAAGAATCAAATAAAGAATGGGAAATTTTTCCAAAGATGTCTACAATGATTATGATTATTGCTGTTTTTTTCATTATTATTATTATTATCATTATTATTATTAATAACAATGCTTTAACCAAAATACTAGCTTCTTTGCACCACATTTTAAAATGTGACCCCTGTCCACAGTAGCATTATTTCAATTTTTTCTTGACAGCCTGCTTAGAAAAAAGCTCAGTGAACAGCTGCAGGTTTCCAGTCCCAAATTATCCCTGAAAGGAATACTGCAATTTTGAACTTAAGGAGTTAGTAAAGTACTGCACCTTCTAGGGTGTTGTGCTTGGTCTGTTCAGCCTAGAGAAAAGAAGGCTCAAGGGAGACCTTATGACCATGTTCTAGCATTTAAAGGGTAGCTACAAAGAAGATGATTCCCTTTTTACAAGGAGTCATATGGAAAAGACCAGGGTTAACGGGCACAAGTTACTCCTGGGGAGATTTCAACTGAGCACAAGAGGAAAATTTTTCCCAGTGAGAACAATCAGCAGTTGGAGTAATCTCCCCATGGAAGTGCTGAATTGTCCAGCACTGGACACTTGTAAGATTTGGCTGGACAGGGTGCTGTGCTGTCTAGTCTAGGCCATGCTTTGCCTAGAAATGTGGACCAGATGATCCTGGAGGTTGCTTCCAACCTGGTATTCTACAATTCTGTGTTACCCACTCCACTTTTAAGTCAGTGTCTCATGCTAACTGTTAAAACTCTAGGTGCTAGCAAAGAGGCTTTAATAACAGTTAACAGCTCTAAAAGAAGGAAAAGAGTATAAGAGTAATATTTACAGAAGCAGCTCATTTCAGTTCTAGCCCACTTTAAATGTAAACATGCAATTTAAAAGATCTTCTTACGGGGGCTCTACTCATGGCATGGTGCCTGTTATACCTGCAAATCTATGAAAGATTTCCAGGCCTGATTGCCTGATTAGAGAGACACAGTCTTTCTAATGTAGCTGCCATTAAATCAATGATGATCAAGACCCTGGCAGAAAGCACTGGATATAATAATAAGACAAGAGATAATTCAAGTAGATATAATTCAAGTAGAAAGAAAACATTACAATCTTGTGTACAGCAAAGAAAGATGAACACACAGCAAGTGAACTGCTGGAGAATACCAAACTATTTGGGAACCTACCTCTCAGTCATTGTTGCAGGAGCAATATACTGAGATAGAAGCTTCAAGCCAAATATGTTTTCAGACATCTTGCAGCAGTGATTCAGGTGAAAGTTACCCCAAAAATTATTTTTGCATTTCAGTACAGCTGGGAGATTAGAATGGATTGTGTGTGTACTCTTTATCTGGAAAGTAAGAAAATGGAAATGTGTACTGATGGAATGGAATTAACAATAATATTTGAAACTCAAGCTAAGTGCAAGGAATTCTTTAATTCTCAAGACATCGGCTGTGCTATAAAAGGCAGATGCAATTCAGTGCTGATATAAGAAAAAGCACATGGGAATACATACATATACCATTGTGGGGTTTAAATTCACCATTGCCAACAAGGAGATCTTGGAGTCACTTTATATCCTTCTCTGATGGTTAACATGCAAGCAGAAAGTTACAAATTGTTGGAAAAATAATAAAGAAGAAAGCAGGAAACTTCATAATGTAACTGTTGTACACCCATATCTGGGACTGTGTCTGCACCTACATCAAAATCAGTTGAGTATAAACCGCAGAGAACTGAAAAAAGGGGGAAAGATACCAGCTATTCTGAGAAGTAGCAGTGATTTTGATCTGACGAGATACCAAATACCCCATAGTTCCTTAGACTGAAAAAGAGAAACTTGAAGGGTTGTGTATTTAGGCTTTTTAACATTGAGGATGTAGCAGAGACAGTGAGATGAGAATGACCATTCATAACTAATCATATAACTAGTCATATCACAAATGCTAAATGACACCAAGAAAAATTATAAGACTTTTATAGAATAAACAAAACACATCTGAAAAGAAGGATTACTCTGTATTTGCAATTATCTTCAGCTATTTCTAAGTGTCTGCTCCCGGCAATTGCCAAAGAAAAGGTGGATCTTTAGGTTACAGACAGTAATAGGCCATCCTTGTATTCCATCATTGGCTGCATCCATGCTCTTCAAGTAAGTAAATCTCTCAGTATACCCAAGGAGAGTTTAAACCTGCAGTCTTAAGACACTTTAGCACTTACTTACAGTCCTTAAAGGTTTTTTGTTACCTTATACACACAGTAGCAGGTCCTAATGATTCTCCAAACATAATTCATAATCCTTCTAAGCTGATTTAGCTTGATTTATTGGGAAAACACATAACACCAGATGAGATTACTGCTCACACAATATGTGATGAACCTGGCTAGGAACAATGCCCCATATGTCTCAGCAGACTTTGTGCTAAAACTCAGTGTAAGAATGAAGCAACAAAAGAATTAAAATCCACTGTAATACACATCCTTCTGCAATAAAAGTTAAGAGATCTTATGTACCATGAAATAATGTGTATATTGGGTCTTTTTTCCTATGAGAGATTCAGGAAGCATTGCATGTATTACATTAGATAGTATGTGTGTTATATACCTCTTTGTTCTGAACTCCAAAAATATTAGCTTATACTCTTTGGAAATCCAATTATTCAGCTTCAGTATTACTTTTCTTTTTATCTTCTATTTTCATTTTTTTTGTTTCTGCTCTCTGGTTAGCCTCTGTAATGCTCTTGACATTACACTTCATGAGCAGATGTCTGAACTACATAAATAAACTGTAATTGAGTGTTAATAGAAAGAATATATATGGGCTTCATGACAGACTTGTCAAGGAAACTGTGACAGGCTTTTCTGTCTTGGCACCTCAATATCAGATTCATAATGCTTAATTCATTTTCCTTCTCTTAACATAAGACTAAATTGTACATATGACCGATTCAGTTCTTCTGCCAACATTAATACGGACTAAATGCATGCACCAGTAGGTAGAACATATGCTCTAACTTATTTGAAGCAATGAGTGCATTGCACTGGGAGCAGGAACACCCTCAGCTGTAATGAGCTAATGCTCTTCAGCTGGGTTTACTTGGAGCAGAGTGGAAATCTTTGCATGGGTCCTTCTGAGGGCTGTGCTGCACCCAACTGCCTCGTATACTTCAGCAGAAGGGAAGTTTCCAAAGCTCAGTGAAGCTCAGTCTTCACCCAGCACAGCTATTTGTGAACAGACTCTTTATCAGTATCTTTCACATCATTCCTCTATAAGCAGCACGCGCTTTACATTAGCTTATACAGAAGAGTTCACCAAGGCCCTGTTCTCATAGGATACCCACCTTGGAGGCAAAGCCAGCTGAAGAAGCTGCTCTCCCCTCCTTGCCTCTCTCCTCTGCTTGTCTATTTGTGTCCTCGATTCCTGTTTCAGCTGTGTTAGCTCAATCACTTTGTGGGCTGTGCTGAAAGCCGGATAACCAAAACAGCTCAGTTTACAATAAATCCCTTCCAATTTTAATTCTGAAAGCATTGAACACAGCCTGCAAGAAGTTGTCCAGCACAGCTGAGGAATCAGCCAGCAAGGTGACTGTGGGTAGTAAAGGGGAAAGACAAGAAAACTTTTAAAGCTGGTGCGCAGATAAAACTAATATCTGGCTGAACTATACTTGTTTGTTGCAGGAATAAGCCAGGAGCAAATTACTGTTCTCTGAAGCAAGAGAGAGTCACAAAGATAATTATACTTCAAAGAAGTAATTCTTTCTTGAGCTTCTCTTGTAGAAGTGTGATTTGCTTCCTGTTGCTTGCACTGGGCTGCAGTGGAGACAGTCACTGTCCCTCACATTTTCCAGTGCCTCACGTGCACGCAGAAACTGAGGTGCAGAGCTGATATTTCTGTGGCAGGTTTAGTGTGGGGCAGGCACAGAATCACAGTGGTGCTGCCTGCAGTGCCTGTACTGAGGGGACCAGCTGCCCCTGCTGCTGTAACCAAGGCAAAAGTCAGGACGAGCTCCTACAACATCCTCTGCATCACTCAGGATGGCAAACCTCTCCTAGACATATAAAACACTCCCCATCTCAGACCTAGCCTTTCCTTCCTGCTCTATCATGCTTCCTTTCTTTACCTATTCTCTGCTCCCCTCCTTTCCTGTAGGACCTGGGACATGATCTCAGATGATGCAGCACTGGTAAAGCTCAGCCAGAGCACCACATCCTGTATCAGGTGAGAGTTGTTTTTTTTTTTTTTTTTTTCTATGGCTGGTTTTCTATATCTCTCATCAACCTTAGCCTAAGAAAGAGGAAGATAGAGGAAACATGACATCCCTCTTCAGACATATGAAAGGATGTTGCAGCAAGAAGGTAGCAATGACTTGTTCCAAATCTTCATGGCAGAAAGGCTTGACCTGCAGCCAGCCTTGCAGGCATTTTGCCACAGAAGAAAGGTCTGAGACACACACCTTGGGTGAGAAGGAGGAAGGCAGCCTGTCTGTCTTTGTGAAATCTTTAAGAAGAGGATCTTAAAAATGGGATCCTAATGCGGAACATGGATTTCTGTGCCCCCAGAGGGCTGGGACAGGAGCATGAGGTCTCCAGACAGGCAAAAGGTGAGAAAGGGGCCTCTGTCCCATCAGTGGGTGCAGGGGCGCAGAGGAAAGGCCAAGGGACTGGTGCAAATACTCCCTCCGGTCCCTGAGGTGCCAACATCCTGGAGCACCTTCATCCTCAAATCCCCACCCTTAGAGGCACAAAGGGTTAATCCTGCCTCCTCAGGTAACAGATCTCACATGGAAGGAGTGTTTTGAAAGATATTTGGTGGGTTTCTTGGGGTCTCTGCCTCAGTGACACAAACACTGCATTTAAATCAGATCAACAGTCTTATTGTGAGGTCATAGTTCCATTTATTCACCCTTCTCTACCCTCTCTGTATTGAAGTTTAAGCCAGGCACTGCTTGGCCAGCCTCTGCATGTCAAATTTAATGAGAAATCACCTTGATAAAATGTACACACAGCTCCCCATGCTACATCACACAGACCCAATCACACTCTGCCAGTCATGCTCAGAATGAACAGTAATTTATTTCATGAACACTTCCCCTTGATTTAAATAGAGGGGTATGTCAGCCATTTTTAATTTACAAGTCCTGCACACTGCTACCAGTTGCCACTGTTTGTGGTTTATTGTTGTGACACACTAAGTGCACACAAAATTTTCCCAGCACATCCTATAGAATATACTCTTGGTGCCTGTACTGTTTGTAACTTGACAGCCATCAGTTTTTTGGGGTCCGGAACTTCCCATTCTCCATCTTTTCATCAGTCTGAATTTCCGCAAATTTGTATTTGTGACGAGGAGGTTGTAATCTTCACTTATCTTTGCAGGATACACTGCATAAGCAGCATTTACAACAGTCTAACCACATTAATAATGTAGTTGTGTTCTGTATTTAAGAAAGCTGGAAGGTGAGTTCTTGTCTCAGAGAGGTATGGTTATTTCTTGCTATTTCCGCTGCGTCTATATGATAGTGTCCTCAGCTTGTTAGGGACTGCATCTCAATTAACCTGAATGGTTTTCAATTGAAACAGAAAAAGAGTGCATGAAAAACCACCTATAAACAATCTGGAGTGAATTGCGGCAATTTATTGCCAGCTTGAAACTCTGAGATGGACCAAAAGTAAATCACTGCATTCTGAAAACAAGCAAAAATGATCCACAATTTTTTTCCTTCCTGTTGAATTTGAAGATGAAATAACATAGCTCGTGAATACATGGGAGTCAGTTGTTCTACAGCCACAGAATGTTTTTAGCTGTATAAAGGCAAATCAGTGTTATATGATTTCGTCCTCATGCTCACAGCTCTTCCCACCTTAAAACAAGGGCTGAGTTTCTTTAAAGACTCTCTTTATGGCAGCCTAGCCTATGCTGAGCTGAAGACCCAGCATGTTCCCTAATCAAAGCAGCAAGAAGTCCGCCTGCCAGGGCTTTTACATAGCTACCTGGCTACAGCACTAGGCAAAACTCACTCCAACAGAATAGACTGAGGTTCCTCTTATGAGATGAGTCTGCCTGGTGGAAGCAGCGCTCATGATAAAGGTGCAACAGGCATCACCAGACAAGCTGAAATAATTTGATCCCCATTGGACAGTCTCACACCCAGGAATATCTCATCTTTATCCCTAATAGCAAGAAAACCCTTCCACCATAAACCAGGGTTTCTTATTGGAGTCCTGCTGTGTTCTTAGCTGTTTTCATTTGCTCTGACAAGCAGTCCCCTGCCTATATAAAAACCACAAGTCAAGGGTGTGCAGGACCATTAGAGCAGGGCAGCCACTACTGGAGAAGAAGCTGGGAGAAGCAGCTTGCTCAGCTGGCTCCATTCCAATAAGCAAAGTGTGACCAAAACAACCAGGAAATTGTCTATTTTCAGTTTGAAGACGGCCAAAATAATGATGCCCTAAAGTAACTGGTACACAACATTCATTGTTGTTAACTTAGGAGAAGGAGAAGCAAGGCACCTCAAAATCAGAAATGTAAAACTATTCTGTAGCAATTAAAACTGCACTAAACATGTCAGAACATCTCAAAAGAAAAATCTTTAATCTAAAAAGCTTCTTATCTGGAAGATTATTAATCTAAGCACACTAGCTGTGACCAGGTTTGTCATGGTTTAAGTCAGCCGTAACTCATGCAGTTCTCCCACTCACTTCCCCCTCTTTCTTGCCCCCAGCTTCTGGGGGCATAAGGGGAAGAATCAAAGGAATGTAACTCCCACAGGTTGAAATAAGAACAGTCCAGTAACTAAGGTATAACACAAACCACTGCTGCTGTCACCAATAATAATAATGACAAGGGAAGAGAATAAAACCGCTCACCACCCGATACCCAGCCCAACCCAGCAGTGAACTAACTCTTCTAGGTTCTTGATCCCAGTTTTTCCATCCTGGGCATGACGTGCTGTGGTATGGAATGCCAATTTGGTCAGTTTGGGTCAGGTGTCTGTCTCTGCCTCTTCCCAGCTTCGCCTCCTCCCTGGAAGAGAATGAGGCCCAGAAAGTCCTTGGTCAGAGTTAACATTACTGAGCAGCAACTAAAAACATTGGTGTTATCAGCGCTGTTCCCCGGCTGAAAGTCAAAAACACAGCGCTGCACCAGCTACTAAGAAGGAGAAAAATGACTGCTACTGCTGAACCCAGGACAAGGTTTCAAATTGCCTGATATTATGTGAATTACAGGAAGTCTGTTTTCAAAGAGTGTCTTTACATCCCAGCTTTGCAGGTGAGTCAGGAAGGAGTGCCTGCATCCTAAACTTGGGAGAACTGGGCCAGAATCAAACGTGAAGCAAAATATGTATACCACATTCAGCACACAGCATGCTACCCTGAATGCATACATGCTGGGCGCAGCTCTTGGGTGGGGTCAAACTGGAATTTCCTGACTTCGGTAAGAAGTAGATGCTAACCCATGGAACTGATTAATAACTTTTGTGTTTTCAAGAACAAATTGCCACAAAGTGGGAAATCGCTTTTCTCTAATGATGACAGTTTTTCTTGAGCTGTAGCCGAACAGTTGCTTACACAGGTCTTTCTTGGTCTTAGAATCCTGCTCACTAAAGGCTTCTGGACTATCAGATCAGTAAAATTCAACTCTCATTCTCTGCAATCTTAAGGAAAATCATGGTGTTTGGACACCCGTTTATGGTGAGTTACCTCCTGACTTCTCCCTTTGCTTCCCCAAAAGATGAACAGATCCTTGCACTGAACAGGAGCTACATTACATGACTGTGTTAAAAGTGCTCTGTGCTGCAGCCCACTCTACTCTTGCCCCATTTGTACAGAGTTAAGGCAAAGGAGATGATTAGGTGGCATAGGCAGGAAATGAGACAATAACAAAGTTGAAATATGACTTGAGGAAATTCCAGAAGTCCTTGAGGAAACAATGGGGAAGACATTAATTAAGGAATGCCTACTTGTCTGGCTCCAGTTAGCAAATAAACCTCAAATCTTGATGTTCCTATCTAGACAGGAGAAAGGAGAAGTAGTTGTGGCTGGAAACGTATATTGGAAAGCCAGGGACACTTTAGGTACCATTGACCACTGGCTTGGATGTGACTTTCAAAAGAACTCCTGTTGGAAGAATTTACCTAAGGCAAAGAGCTAATGTGCACTAGGCATATAAATTTTTTTTGCTCCTAGAACTTTGCCTTCTTCATATATATATATTTAAAATAGCAGGCATTGACTTTGGAAGTGGTTGGTTTAGCCTCACTCTCAGCCACTGTACAGATACTCTGGAAAAGAAGCATTTGGTAGTGATGAGAGCTGAAGAACCAGCTGTGCTCCCACTGATGGAACTGTCTGCTGGGTGGCACTGAGGATATTTGAACCTCAGGATTCAACTGAGCATGGACATAGCAATGAGTGAGGCTGGTTTTGACACAAGAGAAACATACTCCAATCATCCTGCATACTAATCCTCAATGCTGGGCCTGAAGACACTCCAATTATACTTCTTGCTTTGGAACTATCATGTCCCACTTTTGTTTAATTTCCATCCTCTCCATCTTTCTGTCTGCAACTAGGTGGAGAAATGAAAATGCCCTCCATGTGGTTTAGTGCATAATCCTAGGCCGTATAGCTAGAAACTGACATTTAGGGATCATAGTGTTGCGTTAAAAGTGGGGGAAAAATGAACCCAATGCTTTATTAAAGGAAGGACAGGGAGTGGCTCCAATACGCAGCTACCAGTCCGGCCGTGTTCGCTAATTCGAACCTTACTGACCTGGATTCACTGACAGCACACCACACTGCCCAGTTCAACCAGCTGCAACTATCGGTCTGGCTGCGTTCGCTATTTCGAACCTTACTGATCCGGATTCACTGATAGTGTACCACACTGCATGATCAATTGTGCTCCTGGACTCTCACAGCCACACTGAGAGATGGGGTCGCGTCCAGTGAGAAAATTGTGATTGGTTACCAAAACAGTGCAGTTTATTGATGCAACAAGTACAGGTTCTTATGGATTGTCGGTGATAAATACTGCCTGCAAAGCACGTGCGAATAATAGTTACATGGATACAAGTGCTTGATAAAGTTAACACAGCGTAGCTCTAAAGTATACAGGTGACAGTAACTCTATCGAGATTCTAAGTTTTCCCAGGGAAGCACTGGATACAGTGCGAGTCTTACCCACAGGCGTCCCTAGGGGGGGAAAAGAGAGGTCCAGCCCATCGACTGGTCCCAGGACTCTGTCGATGTTACCTTCCTTAACTCGTCCGTGATGGTATCTTCCCCAATATCCCCCTCTCCTTTGGGTTATTTTATATTATTTTCGCCTTCAAGGTGGAGTTTGAGTGACTCTGTCATACATACCTTTATTACTATTGGTGTAAATTTATCTCGCTTCGATTTAAAAGTATATGACACCAAAAATTCAGAGCACATGCTCAGAGAGGGGTGGTCTCATTTTGGAGGGGGGTCGCATTGGAGATGGGAGTGTATTTTAGCATGTAAATGTATTATAATGACATTATAATGAAGCAAAGTTCACACTGAGGACGGCATTCTGTCAAGAAATGACAGGCTGTTGGCTCAGGGTAGCAGTATGCAGCTTATCAGTTTCTTACACCACCTAGTTCCCATCTTTTGCTGAAGTTAGGACAAAGCGTAACCGCGAGATCTCCACCTCGCTCTACCCTCCGCCTGTTACAGGAACCACTGTGAAGTGCACATTTCTGGCATACCAGGTGTGACTGCATCTCACCCCGAGAGGCCCGGAGGGTCCGTTTTCCCTTATGTGTGGACAATGCTGCATTTTAAATATAAGTTCAATTCCACATTTCCTAATTATCCCACACATAGATGAAGCATGACCTTTCTAGGTGATCAGTTATGGGCACAAGAGAAACCTGGGTCATTGAGGATCAGTTTGTGATTCTAGAATTGCTACTTCCCCGGCATTCACATTGCTGATTTCAGCACAGTTCTGAGTCACAGTTAAACCTGATAAATGCATCTGTGTTTCTGCACAAAAAGAAAGAAACTGCACCTCAATTCTGGTATTTGCTGGAACTGATCATACTGGACATTTCTGGCCCCAGAGCAGGTACAGGCAGCTCCTTTCATAGTCGGTGAAGATTTGTTTGCATTGCTTCCAGATTTGGACAAATTACGGTATTTTGTGTCTCTTATGAAATTTCCTAAATATGTTTCGGCCCATGAAATTTATTCTTAAAGGCATAGGCAGATGGGGGCACAATTACATCTCAGGCTATGTGAAAGTCCATAATGACGTGCAGCCACTTTTAATTTTTATTAAAACTCACTACACTAAAAATACTTAGAAGGCACTACCAAGCATGAGAGAGGGGAATGCCATTCTATTTTCTCTAAACTTTTTTTTTCTGCTTAGTTTTCCTCCCCTAAAAGCTGTACATCACTCACATTTCTAGCAGCAGTTGGAGAATGATTGAATTCCCCTGCGCACTTTGCTTCCTGTCTCTTCCTCGCTTTTGTCCTCTCTAGAATTGCAAATCTTTTTTACCCTAGAAACCATAACCCTTTTCCGTCAATGTCTAAGGTCTAAAAACTCGGAGGATTCCACCTTATTGCTGAAGAAATCCTTCTGCTACTGTCGGTGAGTGAGGCATTGCAGCAGCCAAGCTCTGGAAAGCCACTGCAGGGAGTGGACTCTTCCCTGTTTCTCACAATGACGAACTGAGGAGATGCTTCACTGATTTTGCTGAAATGAGAGGAAAATCAAGCGCCACATACACTATTCAGCACATATCATCCACTGTCGTCTATTATGAGCTGAAAATACTATTATAGGAAGCATTAAGATGGCATAGCTACTAGTAATGAGCGTCTGTGTATCTCTATTATATTGGTTTTTAGATAACAAGATGTAGTGAATGCAAAGGGCCTAACCCATGCTGCCAAAAGAGAAAAGAAAGAGAAAAGAAAAAAGAAAACCCTGCCCTAAGTAGTTCTTTTTCTTCCTGAAGACTGTTAATGAAAAGAGAAAAAAAATAACACTTGAAATGAAAGACATTGAGGATCTGCTCATCCTCACGCACATTCACTGTGTGCTGAAGCCAGTAACAATGAAGGGATATGATAGCAGAAAGCAGCATTGCCCTCCGTCAGACTGAGAAACTTTCACTGCAGAAGCATTTTAAAAGAATAACCCAGAGTACAGTAATTAAAGCTGATTCGGCTTCTCAAAAGGCTGCTTCAAGCTTTTGTGCTGAACCTTCACAAATTCCACAGGGCTTTGTTATTAATTGTGCTCCCACACACACTCTGCTCTCATCGGGATGTTTCTGCTGTCACAGGTTCAGTATTTCTCACAGGCTTTCTGTACATAACTGAGACTTGTCAGGAGAGGGAAATGTTTTTTCCAAGCATTTTTCCCTTTGTCCTGCCTCTCTTGTGCCTTGTTCCCTTGGTAATTTTTTGTTTGCCTGCTTTTTAATTTTCTTCTATATTTTCTTTCAGAAAAGAGTCTCTGGTGGAAATGAATGACATGGGGGCTGGATGCCTTTCTTTCATCACTCTGAGATCATATGTCAAACCCATCTGGCATTGCCCCTGAATCTGTGAACAACTGATCTCTCACAGGAGCTGGTAGATCCGCTACAATACAGGCGGCCATGAATCCTCTGATGGGTCCAGTACATGCATCTGGCCTTGGATCCAGATTCTTCTAGGCATCAGGAGAGATGGATACAGAACCTAAAGGTTGCTGCTGGAGTCTGGATTGGGAAGCTGTCTGTGCTAGAGGCAGGGATCAACCTTTCAGACTGGAATTTCTCATGCAGCCATTTTTCTCATGTTTCCTTGTGTAATTTAGTGTTTGTTTTAATTTGGAGAAATGCTGTCTAGCCCACAATGAAAGTGAAAAGCAGCACTCTTTATTGTAGTCAAAGGGTGTAACATGAATGGCACTGACCCACTGCCATTTAAAGGATACCCCTAAGTTTACAAACACACTGCTTCCAAATAAAAGTACACTGCTAATAGTTTTTGTTTCTTTCTCTGAACACTCATAATAGCTTAAAAGCATGGGAAAGAAACAGATTGCAATTCAGCTGGGGCATTTGCTTCTTTAACACATGACATTAATTGCTCAAGGACAGCCAGCAGATCACCTTGCAAGGGCTAGCAAATCTGTCACAGCACTGCATGGATTTAGGATAGACTAAAAAGAAGAGGACCTAACTATGGACTGCAGTCCTTTCCCTCTGAAGGAAAACTGTTTAAATAAAAATAAACAGGAGGTCTTTTTGTCATCAAATACATTGATTCATCCACCTAACTGACCTGACCAGTATCTGCCTCTGCTGCAGGAGGCTTCCGTTCATGGATGAAAAATGAACTTGTATTATCATCACCTACTTTTCTTTGTTGGGAAAGTCAGTGGTTCTTTCCATACTGTGGATCTATTCAGCCAAATGTAGGTGTGCACATATAGGCATCCACTTGTGTCCTTCCTTTATGATCAATAAGAGAAGGTCCTACACTTTTCATCATTTAAATTCAAATGTCAAACAAAGCTCTATTATGCTCTAGGAGTGTCTGTTTGTTCCCATTAACACCTCAGAGAGATAGAATGACCTGTTTAGACAGATTAAAAGCAATAAATGTTTCTCCCTGTCTTCAAGAGGACCAAGAGGAAGGATCTGAGAAACTATGGTCTGCTTAGCCTCACCTTGATTCCTGGGAAGGTGATGGAACAAATAAATAGACCTGGAAACCACTTCCAAGCCTATTAATGATGTGAAAGTTATGAAGAATAGTCAGCAAGGATTTATTAAGGTAAAATCAAGCCTAAACAACCTGGTAGTCTACAATAAGATGATACGGACTCCCGTGACATACTCATAGATAAATGGATGAAGTATGGAAAAAATAACAGGGCAGTAAAGAAGACAAAGCTTTATCAGTCATGCTCATTGAAAGGACAACAGGCAGAAGGCACAAACTGATATGCATGAAATTCCTTTGAAGCATAAACAAAAGCTTTATTACTACAATGGTGGTCAAACACTTGAATAGGTTGCCCAGAGAGACTGCTGAGCTTCAGTCCTTGAAGATACTCAAAACCTGACTGGACATAGCCCTATGCAACCTGTTCCAGTTCACTCTGCTCTGGCTGCTGGATGCCCACCTAGTTGCTCCTCTCACTTGAGGCTCCTCAGAAGGAGATGAAATAAGGTCATGGGTGGAGATAGATTTATAGAATCTTCAGAGAGTTAGGGTTGTAAAGGACCTTAAGATCATCCAGTTCCAACACCCCTGCCATGGGCAGCGACACCTCACACTAAACCATATCACCCAAGGCTATGTTCAACCTGGCCTT